>CAJPEV010001246.1:15800-72428 GCA_905338385.1 Darwinula stevensoni | reverse complement strand
TCGAGTCCCCCTTCTTAGGAAGAGAAAAGAGACTGGCGACAGCAGAAATACGACCGGATTGCTCAGATATGTTAATACTATCACTTCCTTTCGCGTGTCGGCCATTAGAGCATAGATTAGTCGTCTGAGGTGACAGGAGACGATGACTCAATCGGCCGGTGATAACCGAATGCGGCAATAGCCGAATAGGCGCTCTGCTTTGGGTGCTTCGGAACGTCGTGCATGAACCATGGCAACCCTAACTAGGCAACCCCTTCCAGGACAACATGCCGCAAACAGGTCGATCGTTCTCCAGGCACGAGATGTGAGCGATTCCCCCAGCTGGATCTATTCCGGAATTCATGAAAGCAAAGCTCCATAATAGCTCCTGGCAGTCAGCAAAATCGAGGAAGTACCACAAGGTCAACCGAAAGGTTCACAACTTTAAACGTTTTTTAGTGGGCCTCTTTTCCTTAAAGGAAAGAGACCACTTGTGGTCCCGTCCAGTCCGTCTGTCCGTCTGTCCGTCTGTCCGTCTGTGTGTCACAATTTGGTTTGTCCGATGATAACTAAGAAAATATTGGCCTGACCAATGCGAAAATCGGCAAACAGGTAGATATTAACAAGATTCGGGCTGAGTTCGTTTCGAGACGAATTCGCCCCAAAATTGCCAAAGGCCTAATTTTGGATTTGAAATTTGTTCCCTGGGAGGGGGGGGAGGGGGGGGGGGGGGCTGTCAGTTCTCTACTAGCCTTTGGGGCAGATGGATGGAAGAACGCGGAACCCTCCATCCTCCCATCATCGTTTCGTGGGGGCCGGTGGTAGATTTCCCAGATCTGACTGAAGGATGCGATTTGTTTATGGTCGAAGATCGGAAGGAGTCACCTATTTTTGTCACCTACTTTGTCCAAGTAGGTGACAAAATGAGGGCCTCCTTTCATTTAAGGAGGCCCTCATTTAAGTACATTCTTAAAGTTAAGCAGTGAAGGAAAAATTTCATCTTGGAACTTGAAAAGTGCTTCTATTAAATTTAAATTTCGAGCCTCCATTTCTGCATGTTAAGTGAACAGCCATAAAAACAACAAAGCCGAAGCTTTTGCTTGCTGCATTCATCGCAAAGCATCCCGGACAATTTAATGAAGTATTAATAATTTGAAAACAATTTTTCCAAGGATTTTCCCATTTCTTCTACCCCCCTTAACCCCCTCCCTATCTCTCTGTAGCTCATTAACGTTAGATTAAACTCTGACCCCCCCGGACTGCCTTCGGGTCTAGCCTCGGCCTACCTTTTCTCCGTTCGAAAGGATCTGAATCTTCGACTTCGACCTTCACTCGGATCGCTCTCGGAGTCTGACATCTCGAGAATGCGCCGCGCGCCGAGCCTCCTCCTCCTCCTCCTCCTCTTCCTCCTCCTCGACCCGGTCTGCGACGAAATGCATGTCGGGCGCCGTCCTTCGGGGATGTCCGCGCACCATGTCTCCGCATCCGGCTCAACCCGTGAGCTCTGCGCAAAATTTGTGCAAAAAAGAGCGGAAGATCTAGACGCCGATACGAAGGCGTCGTGAATCGTGAATTTACGACAAATAATTTAATTTTTCATAGCTAAGTGATGCGTCTCAAACAACAAAAAGGGAGACTTTTCTTGGGAACTTCCGACATGAATTCTGTCCTTGCTTCTCCAGGTTTTTTATTTTAATTAATTAATGAGCTAATTTTATCCCTGGCGACCTGCTGCAGAATTTTTCCCATAAAAGGCCTGAAAATGAAGTCTTCAGATGTCCTCATTTCTGTGGTAATTTAATGGCAAAACAGAAAAAAAGGAAATTAATCAAATTCCCAGGATGAAATCCGGCCGATTCCAGAAAGAAAAGGGAATAAAAACGTGGAAGTGCAAACTCGAAACGCATTCTTTCGGATCTTTTTCCTCGCCGGATTGCAATATTCACCCTCGTGATTAACGATCCGGTTTAGCAAGTCGTCCCGGATTTTCGCTCGGGGAACAGGTTTGACTCGTGATTAAAAGCCGTTTAGGACTTCGCTGTCCTCGCAGTACTGCGGTGCTGGTGCACGTGTCGCGATGCATCCTTCACGCCCAAGGCCGTCGGTACCGGTCTGACCGCGTTTTCGACGCGCCGAGGTACCTTCAGTACTTCCCGGGACTTCGTGGAACCTCGCGTCCCGCCGAATCCCCGTGAAATCTGATTGTGGGATTCCGTGCATTCGCCGCGCCGCGATTTTCCGTCATCGGCTCACGACCTGCTCACGACCTGCTCACGATCTCTTCACGATCTGCTCATGATCTGATCATGATCTTCCCACGATCTGTTCATGATCTGCCCATGATCAAGTTGTGGTCATCACTGAGTTTGCAGCTCTTGGATGAAAAAGGCGAAGGTGAAAGGTAGAGGGGAACCGAATGAAGTTTTTTTTGCACGTCCTCAGCTAAAGAAACAAATAATTGTAATATAAATATGTAAAAAAAATAATCATGATTGAGCTGACATGGCGGCTTTGGAACATATCCAGGCGCAGACATACGCAAAGGCACTCATTAAAGTATAATCCTCTCCGTTAGCGATCCTCAAGATCTCCTTGTTCTTATGAGCATTCCAGGTTCATCATTCCTAGTTGCTGCTGCTTAGAGAATCAGAGGCAGAGCGATCCCACAGGGGCAGACGGAGAACACCCGTCACCATCAGTCGCCCGACACCTGGAGTCGCCGATCACCTTCCGCCACCTGCAACCGAAGATGTGCGTGAGCAGACACCACTATGGCCTTCGCACGTTTCCAGAGACAGACAGAGACATAGACGGACTTTTTTTTAAATTAACATTTATAGACATAGTGATGCATCACAAATTTCCTGAGTTGTCAATTCTCAAGATGTCCATGTTCCTATCATTACTTCAGGTTTGTCATTCCACACCAGACGCGCTTTTCACTCCCCGAAAACGAGCGATTCCAATCCGACCGACCGAACACCACAAGTCACCAACTCTCGGCAGTCACCTTCAGTCGCCCGTCACCTTCAGTCGCAACCGAAGGAGAGCGTAAGGGAGTGTCCAGAAGCTGCAGATGCCCCTGTGCAAGAACGGACAGAGGATCGGGAGGGCGTTGCACCGAGTCGCGACATTCGGCAACTTCGTTTGCAACAAATGCAGGAAAAAATGAAAGTGCCAGTAGAGACGGACGAAGAAATCCGGAACCAAACGGATTCACCTAAA
The DNA here is from genome assembly GCA_905338385.1 of Darwinula stevensoni. Taxonomy (NCBI): domain Eukaryota; kingdom Metazoa; phylum Arthropoda; class Ostracoda; order Podocopida; family Darwinulidae; genus Darwinula; species Darwinula stevensoni. The sequence goes on along the minus strand of CAJPEV010001246.1, from coordinate 69,224 downwards.
CGTACGGATTTGACAAGTGCACGTTAAATTTTGAAAGTCATCATCCGTCGAGAAACCGCAGATCCGCAGGGCCGGATTAACGCCGGATTAACTCTTCGGCTATTAAGGCTACAGCCTAAGGCCCTCATATTTTTTAGGCCCTCATATTTTTAGGCCCTACTTTTGGCCCTGCTTCCCGCATTGAAGTAGCAGCTGAGCGACGGTAGCAGGGCCATCGGAATTTTTTTTTGTCTCATTAGATATTTCTTTGATTAGTGCAAAGAGAGATTATTTTCGGAGTATTATCTGGTTATCGAGTATAAAAATTTTGGTCAGTTTTCTAGAAATTAAACCGTCCCAAGCAGCATGTTTACGTAAACAAGATATCAATTTGTTGCAAACAAAAAATGTAAATTTATTGCGATTGCCATGAAAATGACATCACACTTACGTAAATGTACGTTCCTATATTTACGTCACCGAAGTGTAAGTGTATTTTACATAAACTAGACGTCACTCCATCTGACGTGAAGTATATGATATCAAATTTATACAAAGTTTCATATGGAAAGAGTAGGATCCCCGCTCCACAAGTACTATACAGTACTTGCTCCATCCTTCATGGAAGAGAAATCCTCTAAACGTCCACTCCTCTTCCCGAGGTCCTCCTACGGGAGGAGGAACTAGTGAGTCATCTTGGTGCTCTTGCGTGCTGGTGAGGATGAGTACTTGTGCGCTCGTGTACTCGTCCAAGTAACCTTGAGTTCCAAAGTAGGAAAAGGAAAGGGAGGAAGACAGTGTATGAATTCCCTTCAAAAGTAGGAATTGGCTCGTTAAATACGCATGAATGTTAGGAGAAAATTAACATTAATTTTATATCAACGTTTACGTATTCCAGAGGTGACATTTCTGCAAACATGTGGACATTATCTTGATGATGGTTTTCGTAAAATAGATATAAAATGGAAAAAAAATTTACATTCAGTTGACGTAAAATTAACATAAACATGCTGCTTGGGGTACCACGCTTTTTTTTGCAATTCGTAATTCATACTTAGGCCCCTCATAACCTTAATCCGGCCCTGCAGATACGCATATGAGGGCATTGTGCCAAGCCTGGCTTACAATTTGCGAAAAGCTCACATGGTTTTCTCGATCCCGGACGTCCAACACGATCTCGATGGCGAAACTGAAGCGGATCGTGAAAATATTTCAAACATCGACGGTCAAAGGTAATCGAATGGAGTTCTTTTGCACACCCTCAACTAAGGAGAAATCACCTAGCGAAACCAATACGTAGAAATCATGATCGGGCTGACATCGTTGCGGCTTTGGAACATATCCAGGCGCACACATTCGCAAAGACACTCATAAAAAAAAGTCTAAATTCAAACGTGGGCATATCTCGATAATTCTCTGTTGGCAATTCTCAAGATCTCTTTGTTCCTAGGAATATCCCAGGTTCATTATTCCCCGCTCGCAGCCGCCTTGAGAACCAGAGGCCAAACGATCCCCAAAGAAACAAACGGAGAACGCCCGTCACCATCAGACGCCCGTCACCGTCAGTCGCCCGTCACCGTCAGTCGCCCGTCACCGCCAGACGCCCGTCACCGTCAGTCGCCCGTCACAGCCAGACGCCCGTCACCGTCAGTCGCCCGCACCCAAAGGAGAGCGTGAGGGAATGCCCAGAAACTGCGGCGTGGCGCTGCAGATGCTCCCGTGCAAGGCCGGGCACCGGATCGGGAGGGTGTGGCACCGAGTCGCGACTTTCGGCAACATCGTTTGCGACAAATGCTGGAAAATAAAAGTGCCAGGAGAGACGGAGGAAGAGATCCGGGACTAAACGGATTCGAGAAATGCTAGGAATTCATGATAACGTAAGTGAGAAACGTTGTTATGAATCAAATCAAGTTACGTTGTGCGGAAAACGTGAGAGGGATTTCCAAGAGCTGCAAAAAAAATTCAATATTAGCGGAACAATATGCAAAATTGGAAGCAGGCGCAAGAAATGAAATCGCCGGAGAACGCTTGAATCACAGGTGTTTAAAATAGAATAGCAAAAAAGAAGGAAGGAACTTTTCTGCCGTTTCGGAGAAGCAGACCGAGAGAGAAAGGAATCGTGACTCTTGGACGGAAAAGAGGGGGAAATCGTCTGGACAACGTTCGAAAGGGGGCGCAGAATCATCTCCAGATTGTCTGGACTGATTTGCATGAAACATGAGATTTTAAGAAGCGATGGAATTTTTTTTTTAGCGTTCTTCCATGGGACGAGCAGAAATTTGCAAGATTTTGCAGGTGGGATGGCAGCCTCTCGGCCCAGTGTCTCAGCCGAGAGGCGAATGGGCGAGGTAGGAGGTGCGGTGATGACTGCCACCTCCGGGCGATTACGGTGGAGGGTCCAGTGGCGTAATGGATAACGCGTCTGACGTCGGATCAGAAGATTCCAGGTTCGAGTCCTGGCTGGTCTTTTTCTCGCATTTCCCGGGTATGGTTCGAACGAAAGGGATGATAGTAAGGGATGCAGACGAGATTTGCTCGGAAAAATTGTAGCTAGTAAAATTCAAGGTGTAGCTTTTTGTTTTTTAGTCAATTTTCAATTCAAAGTTTTATTATCAAAATCAAAATCCTTACTAAAGGATTTTGATTTTGATAATAAAACTTTTCAGTCGAGTCGGCTCCGAACAAACTACATTTGTTTCGAACTTATATACCAACCAAACCCCTTAGGAACGTTGGCGGAATTGGCAATGAGCGAATGGAGTATCACGAAATGGAAATTCTTCTTTGCCGAAGAAGAGTGCGCAAATTCCATTTCCTTCGTTTCCAAGGAAACACTGGCCGTTCCCAAGGGGAACAGAAGGGCAAGGAAAGGGTCACGTACAGGAACTCCATTTTTTAGGTCGCCCTGTGAAGCTCGAGTTTAGAGCAATCAATTTTTTTTTTCGGGGAAAATTAAATGATGGAGACTGGAGCACTCCTACGGGATGAGCCATAAGTAAACGACTATTTTCATTCTCAGATATAAACAACTTTTGATACTGGATGGGGATTTCTCTTTTCCTAACTTAGTCGGAAGTTTTGTCCATCTTTGAGAGTCCGCTGACATGAGGAATTTCGCAATTCTTTTTTCCAGGTCGAGCGCAATTTCTAACTTTCACGATGACTTGGCAGAAACTGGAAATGTCCTGGATAAATTAAATATCCACGTCGTCCTTGAATGAAAAAAATGGGTGAGAGCAAATATTAAAATTTGTCCATCAGACTGAAATTTCTTGTTTGCCCTCAGTATTGACAAATCTATCAGTAATATATTTAAAAAGACATGATGGGATTGACGGCATAGTTTGGCTTCGGGCAAACGCACACACAGAAAATCGTTTTAAAAAAAAATTTTCCGAAGTGGGACGTTGTCATAAGTCCCAAATTCTCCGGATTGGCAGTTATCAAGATATCCCTGTTCCTATGAGTATTTCAGGTTCGTCGCGGTTTTGTTTTGTCGAGGAAAGGTTGGAATCCATGATATTGTCAGCAGGAGAAGTCGTGATCAGAATTAAAGTTTCGCTTCAGATAAACGAGAGAGAGCTTTCCAATCGCTGGAAAAAAAAATAATGGAAAAAATTGATGAATGCGTGTGAAGACCAAATAGACGGCGAAACCTGCAAGAAATGGGAAATGGACAGGGAGTTTTTAAATGCCATCAAAGCAAGGAAACAAGACGGGAAGGATTCTTCTATTTCATTTAATTTGCTTGGAGATGGATGGGTGTATATGAGGGCAAAACGTTTTAAAAACTTAAAGCTCTCTTCGGGAATTATTCTGATCCGAGCGCAGATATTCCGAAGAAAAAATTAGCATGAAGGGGATTTTATAATTTTTTTTTCGTTTAGATGCTGTTAACAGTGGCGAGAATGGAAACGTTTACGATTCGTTTCCTCGTGATGGGATGGGAATTCCGAGGCTGTTTGCATGGATGGAGCGAAAAGTGACGGGGAGGGAAATGCAGGCGTTTTCGTTACCTGGGTCGGGGATCTGTCGTCGTCTGGGGTTGCATCTTAGGGGGGATGGGCTTGCATTTGGTCTCGNCTGGGTCGGGGATCTGTCGTCGTCTGGGGTTGCATCTTAGGGGGGATGGGCTTGCATTTGGTCTCGGGGAGGGAGGGGGATGGCCTGAGGCTTCTGCGTTTGCACGAAGGGCGGCTGATCGGTGGGACGTGATACGACAGGAACGAAAATGCGAAGAATTCGACATCAATGGATGAAATTTGTATGAAATTTTTAGCAAGGAAATGAGAGGAGGAAGAAATTGGAGGAGTCTTCGTGTTCCAGAGGGGTCGAGTGGCAAAGCCATACCTGCTTATCTCTTCGGGGTGAATGGACCGAGGGGGTGAATAGATCATGAGGTGATTGGACCAATGGTGGAAGGAATAGGCGACCTGAACGCTGAAATCCAGAATGAATCTCAAGTCCACTTCTTCAACGATATGGTCAAAAAGGCCAAATTAAAAACGCCTCAGATATTTGAATTCGATAAGGAAAGTTGTGAATGTATCCTTTCACAGCATGGAAAAAAATCAACTTTGATGAGAAAGTTGATTTTGATGAGGCAGTTCTCAGCCGTGACGTATCCTCACGTGTCACCAGCACCCAATCGCCACGCTATCGCGGATTTTCCCTGCTGCCACCGGAGGCTTTACCAAACGACAAGGACTACAGAACGAAAGGCTTGATCTGCTATTCGTTTTATTCTCTCTCTCACCTCTTGAGTTGATTTTGTCGAAAGCTGCCTGCAGGCCCTCGGCAAAATTGGCATTTCTCCTTCTACAGCTTTGTGTTCTAACGACAGTAGTGTCTGCATCGAGTAAAGACCGACATTCGATTTCCACCATAAGAAGATACACATTTTGACAGAATAAATAGATGCTTCGCATCCAAGAAAACGATGAAGCCTTGAAGATGCGCTTCCATCATTCAGCATTAAATTGAAATCACTGATATGCAAGAAAAAAAAAAGTCGCTTTATTTCACAAGACCCCATCCTGTCATCTAAAACTCCCAATCAACGGCAACGAGAGAAAGCAGATTATAACACTATCATGGGCGTGCGTCGCGTCTCGAAAAGGGATCTGTCGACTGCTTTGAAAAGAAGGTGCGTGAGAATACGATCCTCAATCACGCGATCCATTCATATCTCTTCCGCATGAATTCTGTTAACGAAACGAACCGTATTTACAAAATGATGGATTTCACAGTCTGACACGAATTACTTGTAGATGCAAACCGTCGGTTCCTCTCCGGCTTACTGCTCGCTGACCAGAGCATTGATGACCGCTGTGAGGTCGTTATCGTAGAGTCTAAGTAACTCCTTGTTCCGCTCACGATTGGCAAAGCCCATCTCCACCAGATCCTCCATTGGATCCTTTTTCTGGAAGAGGATGAAGAGTAATAAGTCATTCCCAAAGGGCATTCCCAACAAACGTACTCAAGTTATTTCAGCATCTTTACCCCTCCCGTTCATCCAACCATTTTGCATATACAGGCAAGTAAGTCAAACTCCGTTACGCACGAGGGCGAAAGTTACATACAAACATACACATTCAAACCCACTTATCCCAACTTAATGGGGTCGCGGCGCGAGCAGGACCAGGAGCATCTTCCAGCGTTCGCTATCCTGGGCATAGGACATGAGCTCTACCGGTGGTATACCGAGCCTCTCGTGGCAAAGGTTCGCGATGTAATCCGTTCAACTTGCACACGGCCTACCGACTGGAACGGACGCAGTTTAGACAGACACGGTTTACGGAACAGACGACGGTTTAGCAAGAACCAGAATTCCCGCTTAAGCGCGGGACTTAAACTTCTCCACTCTTCCAGTGGGTCCCCCCTAACGTGTAAGACGTACAGAACTTCCAGAGAGGACCATCACTTGGGTCTTGGCAAAACTCAGTTCCATTCTGGCAGCAGTACATTCCGAGTCGAGCACATCTTGAAGCTCCTATCGAGACCGGGTCGTAAGTAATCATCGGCAAAGAAATGCATATTTAATTCGTTACCACCGATGCTGACACCCTCGAGACCCAGGTTACACCTACGGATCCTATTCAGGTGCACGAGGAAAATGAGAGGACACAACCGTGACAGAGTCCCAAACGTCCCGTTCAGCAGCTCCTGCAATCACTGCACGAGGATTGTACGACCCACAGTTGACTGCTAATCCTATAATTATTCAGCACTCCCCAAGGCTTCCCTCTAAGTACACAGTCGTACGTCTTCTTGAGATCCAGAAAAACATGTGTAAGTCTCCTCGGCATATTCCCAACGTCTCTCGAGAATCTCGTTAAGAGTTAAGAGCTGGTCCGTAGCGCTACGCCTCTCGCGAAATACGCACCGCTCTTGGATGGCATCCTCCACGAAAAGCAGGCGCTCTTTCCTAGCAACTCCACATAGACGTTACCAGGGGTTTATTTCTTTGCTCTCTGCAGCAGCTCTCCGGAAGACTCCGGTGTGCATGCGCACACGTCACGGGAGAGCAGAGAGAAAAAAAAGGATCATACCTGAATACTCTACAAGGGCAACGCCATGATGCTACTCTCCGTTCTCTACCAAGTCCAGGGTTAGAAGAGGCAGCAGTGCTTCTGCGGAGAGGTCTGCTATCAAAATAACGTCTTTATGATTACTTCTGCCTCTCCCGGCAGAGCAAAGAAATACGCCCCAGGTATGCTTTGGAGAGTGATTCCACGGTAATTGGTGCACTCCCTCGAGTCCCCCTTCTTAGGAAGAGAAACCACCAGACTGGCACACCGGTCTGCTTATCCATCCGTCGTCTCCGATTCGCACGTGGTTCAACAGACCTTATCCACCCACGAGAATATTCGCGCAGATAGGCTCCGAGTAGGGTACATTCGAGTCTGCCGTGGGTGAATTTAACCTTATGAATACGAGATGCGCAGTTTACTGCGCATTGGGGGCCATCTATACTTAATAATAGAATATGCCACGGAGCACCATTGGATAGTCCAAATGGAAGTTACCCTTAGGTGAAAGCATGGGCAAGAAATGCTTCACAAAGTACACAGGTCGGCCGAGATCACATGATCGATCGGCAACTGTTGGCACACAGAACCAATTCGACCATCCCTGTGCAAAGTATATAATGTCCTTGTGTCGAAAGGTGTTGGTGATGGTCAGTCCATTGCCAGCATAGAAGCCCAGCAACTTCCTGCCATTCCCATGGAGTGTGGCTTCTCCGAAACGCCCCGTCACCACACTTCAAGCTGCTTCATCGTTCCCGACTCGCTGTTGGAGCCCCTCATCGGCAACACGGGGTCGCCTTCTAGGGCCCCCCCTTTCATCTCTATGGAGAACGCGTCTAGTTCGTTGTTCAGTCGGTAGACTTGAACGGCGGACAAGACTCCGATCCCCCCGAATCCGAGGCATATCAGAGCGACTCGCTGGCCGATCGGTTTCCATTCGACCACTCTGTCTACCAGCCGTGGGCTAATGAGCATCTCAACTCTTGCCCAGGCAATCGCAGATGGATCTACTTCGCCCCGATAGGGGGTCCATCCGCGATCGAGAGCGATGGAACCCCTGCCTTTCTTCTCCGTCGATGCTAGTTCGACTACATCTAGGAAATTATGTCGGAATGAAGGAAATCCATTTTCAAAGGAATCTTGAGCCACGTCAATCCTCTCAGAAAGCATTTGGCATCAGTCAGAGATGATAGAATTGGGAAAGAATAAGAGATATTCGACTGAAGTGAAATTAAAAATAGAGAAAAACAGCCTCACAGATATAATAAATTATTCCCTTGTTCGCTAACAGAACCTCAGCCATTCGGCCTATCGTTAACCAAAGCGACAATCTCAAGAGGAGAGGATAGGGTCAAATACCTGATACTTGGCTCTGAAATCTTGATAGATTCTGTTGGTGGCGTTGTAAGCAGAGGCTGCAGTCTGCAGAGCGGTGTCCATGATTTGCCTCGGATTAGGAAGGATGTCCACAGTGACGGTCCCCTCTACCCGATTGGGCAGCGAGTTCTCTTGGTTACTCTCCTTGCTCGATCCCGTGTTCGGCCCTTCGTCTTGCAGCTCCTGGGCGTGGGACTGTTCCACCCGTTCCACCTGCTCCGCCTGCTCGGCCGCCAGGGCCGTCACAGAGTGAATGATCGCTTCTGTGTCTACCATCGATGTGGACAGTGATGCCTGGTTCGGTGTGTTAGCAGGAGTCACAAACGTTCTTGTGTCACCTACACAAGAAGGAATTCAGATCAAATGCACAAGATAGCAGATACTGTCAAACAGAACACAACCGCAATAGAAGGGGGAGGTGGGGTAGTAGTAACAATGGAGTGATCATTACACTAATTCATTCAACAAGTACAAGGTGTGCACAAAGTCCCTTCAATGACAATTTTAAATAATAGTAAATAACATGAAACAAATAATAATAAATTATTCAAACGTAATTGGGGATCCAAAATATCAGTGTGCAGCCCATCATTGTCACGGCATAACTCGATGTGGTGCCATGTTCTTTCAGCCAGCTTTACCATTTGCCATTTAGTTATTAAAAAAAAAAAAGCTGCTGAGACTGCTGTTTTGAGTTGGTCAACTGTCTGATAACACTGTTTCGACAGATGTCTTTTGATAAACCCCCATAAACTTTTATCACATGATGATCACATACAAAAACAAAAAACCATTGCAATTTTTTGCATATTGAAGGGACATGGTGCCCATCTGTGTAGAAGGGAAACTTTTACTTATTTATTTTTGTTTATAACATGCCACTCTTCAAAGTTTGATAAAATGTATTTTGGGCTTCTCCAGCCTTGACTAAAAATGTAAAATAAATATTAAGAATTCCAATTTTCACCCTTTTGCTGCAATTTCATTTTTGTATTCCAACTAAGCATATTAAGAGCCAGAAAAAGTTCATGTTCGATGCATGATATAAATATTTTAAAGAAAATGAGACAAGGGTCCTTAGTTGTGCCTGCATGGGACCAAGTCTATGAAGAAAGGCATCAATGAGATCAAGGCAATTGCAGAAACTCCAAGAAGAAAGGACCAAAGAAAAATGCCACAAAAGAGGACTCTGACTCCTGGGTATGACAAGGACAAGGCACGTGACACGAGACCCAAAGGCTACTAGCACAACATCATGATGTTGGAGAAGGGGTCAATGAGCCCAGAAGTTATTGGAGTTTTTTTGGCTTTCAGCAATGATCAATGTTTAGTCATCATCTAATCATAATTTCTGTGGATCTCACCTAAGTCTCAGTCATAAGTCTGGCTGAGATCTCTGTCTAAGCTGCTTCAGCTTTATTAGCTCCTTTTCTCTCACTCCCACCCCATTACTTTGTCAGCTTTTCCAAAATTCATCCAGGTAATGTGAGACATTAGAAAAAAGTTGCCCCATTCGTCCCTCATTGTAATCAGAGAGTGCTCATCAATGTTACAATTGTCCCATTCGCCAAAAAAAATGTAAAACAAAACAAAGTTTCAGAATTGGCAATCACTTTGACCTTGCTTCTGATGTAAAATATTGGAGTTTTTGGGATCGCTTTTTCATTGTTTGAAAGAGGTAGGATTCAATTTTTGCTGATTTATCCTTGCTAGCATGATCTCGGTCATGAAGTGCAATTACATGTTTTTCAGATTACTATAGTTCCACTCACTAACCAGTCTAATTTCTGAATGTCCTTCTGTGTATTTTATTATACACAGTATATTATTAGTCTTCCTTTGTGGTAGCAGAAGAGGGCATCAGCAATAATAAAAGATTTCCACAATGGAAGTCAAGTGGCCCCATTGATGATAAAATAATTACTGCTTCTTATACCTACTATACTAAGGTAGAAAATGAAATTAGATGTCATATGATAGACGAACTCAATAAGTTTTTTTTTTTATCATGTTGGGAAACATGTTCAAACTGTTCACCATTCCTTTGGATGATCTCTTTGTAACATACAGCAGTGTTTTCAAGGACATTGTCCTGTGCCATGTGTTTTATGTCTCTGAGTACTGTAACCACAGAAAATTTGAGTCTATGAATGATGCACAGATTTGTGGAGCACACCTTTTCTTTAAGGAAACCCCATAACAAATTAGCAGTACAATATCAGGAGATCTTCCTGGCTTATGAAACTTATCAATGCTATTCTTAATAGTTGGATTTAATGGGGGTTATTTTATCTGGGGGAAAAAAAAAATCAGAATAAATTGTGTAAATCAAGTGGAAATTTATTGAAATGTATTCACCTGCTACTCTGAAGAGAGAATTTAGATTATGGTTTCCTGATAAAACATCCCCATGAAATCCTACAATTAAGAATATTGTTGAAAAGTTTGAAGAGAAAAACATTATGAGCATGAGAGGGGATACCTCATGGCCAGCAGATTCTCCTGATCTTAGACTGCTATATTTTGTTATGGGGCTTCTGTAAAGAAAAAGTGTTCCCCACAAAACCACTTATCATTGATAGAATTAATTTTTCCACAGTTACAGTGCTCAGAGACATAATACACAAGACATTGGACAATGTTATTGAAAACACTGCTGCATGTTGCAAAGAATCCAAAGGAATGGTGAACAGTTTGAACATCATACAACAAGTTAATTTTCATAATAAATAATGAAAGTATAGGTCATGAAATGTGAAACATTTTTTGTTACCACCCTGTATAATTTTCTGGACATTCCATTATCCCACAAAAACCATGAGGGAAGAAGTTAGAATGAATGTTGCCTCTAATTCATTTCTTAATGGTGCCCATAGGGCTCCTATGGGCACCATTAAGATTAATTCCTGTGACTAACCAGAGATAGTTCACAGGAATTATTCTGATGAAAGTGTTGTTCTGAAATTCATGCTCTTGCAAACCACCAAGGAGTTAAAAGCTCTTTCACCATTCCAAAATTTAAAGCAACAAAAAACTGGCATGCGAGTCCTTTCATGGCCAGTCGAGTCTGTCTGTTCCTTAAGTAATGTTTATTGCAGACAGCAAAAGCTGCTTTAGGCCAGCTTCAATTGCTGACATCCAGATGGAATGGCTACATAAATTCATATTCAAGTCCCTAATATCCCAAAATACCAATGGGGACAAGGAGAGGGGCAATTAAAAGAGATTCATAAGAGATGGATTTCTAGTTACCTCTGGAATCACCTCCATAAGTGGGAAGGGGAATCTTTATGGCCTCAGTTTTCAATGGGGCCTCCAACTCTTCTTCACCTACAAAGAGTGAATATGGTGTAAGCAATATCAATACCAGTTCCATGTAAATGTGGCTTACTGCTTCTCCACCAATACAGAATATTATGAGGTGTTATATTTAGTTTTTTGTAACAGTGAGAAAATTTTCAGTAATATAACTAGTTACTTGCATACATCTGGTACACAGTCACTCCCATCCTTTATCCTGACCCATTAATGCCCTGAGGGCAATATTGAACAACCTAGTTTCCTCTGACTATACCAATTATTTCTCACTCATAAATAAGAAACTACTCTGGAGGAGATCCTAAGAAAAGGCACACTCCTGTTGACACTTCATACAAAATTAACTTAGTTAAGAATAAATAAATCAGCAGTTAACAATGCTGAGTGTATGATTCATGATTGAATCATAGCTTCTACCACCATATCCACAATGCTCTTCCTAGAACATTCTGCTTAAAGGAAAATGTGCACTTCTATTGCTGTGAAACTCTACCAATTTGTAAAGCAAAAGCACTGGCTGGGAATTACAGTCAGGTTTGGTGTTTCTTCTTTGCTGTGTGCTTAGTTAACATGAATGTCACAGCCAAAAAAGAGCAATCAAATCTTCACAATTCTTAAATTTACTGATTCTAAATAATCTATTTAGGTGGACAGGAAATAGTGGTATCTGGTACTTGTATCAGTATCTCTGCTAGTGCCAATATTGTAACAGAAATTCTCTAGCTACCCATCCCTAGTCGTCAGTATTTGTAATTACGAACAAATAAATTTTGAGCAAAAATATTTTAGCATGGATACTATCCCATCCTCTAAATCTGTAAAACCAATATGTCATATAGCAGAAAAGAATGTGTCGAGCCACATCATACAGCAAGGGAGAGCACCTTGAAGGGACCAACATGTAGAAATTTCTACATAATAACACCTGAATGGATTTGCAAGACCCACCAAATGCAGTAGCAGTGCTATGGAGACTACTCTCATCACCAAGGGTGAAGCAATCCGGGATCGGGATCACCTCGAAGTCCTCCCCATCCCCCGACCAATTGGAGACCATGTCCTCGACCTCCTCGACGTCCTCGACGATCCCCTTCCCTTCCATGCTCTCAGCCATGGTGAGGGAGTCCTCAATCCAGGCTCGCAATTCCTTCATCTCTTGCTGGACGTCGGCCGGAGGCGGCTTGTGTCCATCGTCCTCCATCGTCTGCCCCTCATTTTCTATTCTGAAGGTAAGAAACAGAGATGTCACTAAAGGCTAACTTGTTTGGGAATCATCTATTTAGATACGGGGCATGTAGATCCCAAAGAAGACCGAGCCAGTTCTCAGAAGGGGAACCTATGAACACCACCACGGGAACCCTACTATGCAATGAAAGTGCCATCGGAAGGACAAAAGACATGAGACGTAAAGGCTGCTGAACCCTTTCAACTGCCTTCTCTGATCTGCCACTTCTACTCTGCCCTGTGACTTTTCATTATCATAAGTTTTTCCTCTTTGGCGTACTACACTCGTGCAATATCACGCACCTCATGCTTGATCGTATGCCCACCCCCTTTGAAACCCAGAAAAATATAATGTAATGATTCATGAATAGAAAACAGAACCAAAATCCCAAGAGGCCCAGTCACGAGAACAACCACGTCATGCTACGAACAAAAAGCATGGCAGGGCATAAATACCTGGACCCTGACGTGGAGTGTGGACCAGATGCATGGATACTGGAGAGCTCCGACCTGATCGCCTCTCTTATCTCCTCTCGTACCTCTCCCTTCATCTGCGATTCAAAACAAAAGATATGACACTCTCGCTTCGCGTCGCGTCACGTGTATTCACATCATGTGCAGGGTTCACGTTAACTCGCTATAGCGAGTCCCTGACTCATATTTTCTTGGAGGGACTCAAATTTGCAAAACATCCAAGTCCGTGGGATTCATTGACAACCCACCCGAACCTGTTCTCACTGAGCTGAAGCTAGGCGCCAGGACTCAAGATTTAAAAAAGTCAGTGTGAACCCTGATGTGTATGTCACATCTCCGCTTTGAGACTCACGAATCTCATCAATCCCTCCCTGAAACCCAGATCGTTTTGAATTATTCACTGATGGGCTAAACCTTTGCCATGCATTTTGCCCTTCATAAAAAAACTCTCTCTCCTGTATACATGGGAAGAAGGAAAATAAATTATTTACTGCTAATTTTTTTTCTCTCCTTCACATGGCTACTTCCCATGGATTTGGGCCGAGTAGATAAAAGATTTGGACCTGATAGATAAGTACACCACTCCAATGTAAACTGAGACTGACTTCAGCGATAGAAACCCACCTAGGAAAAACAGGCAAATGGGGGTCATTGCGTATTTTTCACATCATAAGCTTCCACTACTGGGGATGCAACGCTACCCAAGAATTGAGAAAGTACAATAAACTCTACCCTAGAATGCACTAAACTTTCTTCTCCAAGATACTTCACACTTTCGAACGAGGTGATTTGACAACTCTACGGACATAGGACATCATATTACAGCACTGGTGCTCAAATTGTCAAAGCGTTTGATGGTTCCCCCCATGGTCTCCCCAAACGGAGAAACCCACAAAGAAGTCAGTGAGCGATGACCACATTCTACAATGACTTCTTCTACCACAGACTCTGCTTATGGTTTAATTGCTTATAGAAGATAAGAGTCTATATTGAAAGTATCTTCAGGGTTTGATGATGACAGCATAATTCATTTTTCAGATTTAATGTCATAATCTAAGTTTGTTACAATTTGATGTATAGCATCTGTGTATGTGATTATTGCACGTAACCTACTAGTAAATCTACTGGTAAACTACCACCTTTCTTTTCTCATGAGTTGCTAAAACAAAAAAAAACCTTGATTCATCAGCATCTAATTGTCCATTGAAACGAAAGACCCAAACTTCGGCGTATACATGTCATAAGGTCATTCACACCGAACGAACAAGAACAGCCACGAAGCCAGAGAACCAATCCGAACGTACCCGTTCGATGAGGCCGGTGACCAGCTCCTCGGTGAACTGCTTGTATCCGGTGATGACCGCCGAGAAGCCCTCCTCCGTCTGCTTCAGCTTCTCCTCCACCTGCGAGAGCCGCTTCTCCAGGGTCCCGCACCGGGCGCACCCGCCCTCCGTCCCTTCCCTCGGCGGGTCCAGACTCCTCTTCTCCGTTTTCTCTCCTCCCTTGGCCTCCATGTATTCCCGCCCGGCCTGGGTCGATCCCAGCGCGCGAAGCAAGACCTGGGAATCGTCGACGCGTTTTGCGTTTGGCTTCGGCGTTACGCGCACTTGAAGCATCGACCGGACCTTCTGGAACTTCTCATCCACCTGGAAACCGAGGTGATGGTGGTTATTTCAAATTAGCATACACGGACTAGTAGGATCATACTAATATATTGGTTTTAAAATATATATTCCAATTTTTAAAAACGCTAAGACTGTCAAATGCCAATCGATTAAGAAATTATTATCGAGTAGTTATAAGTACCGAACCGATTAATCTCCTTTCGAACCTCTCTGAATTTCGCGAAAGATAGATAATAATAATTATTATTTAAAAAAAACGTTTCCCGTTAATTCCGAGCGTTCTGAACGTCGGCTCGACTCAAGATGTCAATAAGGGCAGGAATGGCTCAAGCCTTCAACCCTGAGCATGATTGGGAAGCGGATGTTTACGCAAATCCATACTCTTCCTGCGGCGTAATAAGTGCATACGACCGAGCACGAATTCAATCCTAAAGAAAGCAACTGATAGTTTTTTTTTTAATGCATACTTAGGCGTTTTTGCATAATTGTACATTTATATGTACAGGGTGCGCGAGTAGAATTGGCGCGGAAAATACATTAAGGAAAAACATCTCTAAAATGTCTAATTTCAAACATTTATTGAATATTCCAGAAACAAGAGCAAGGTAGTACTTTATAGATGGAACTTATTCAATAAAGCCACCTTCAGCATCAATCACAGCCTCCAGACGACCTCGGAAGCGAGAACAGGCGCGTTTTACAATCTTTTTTACAATCTCAGGAGACAAATCTTGAAATGCCTGGCAGATTCTCTCCCTCAGCTCAGCTTTATTGTTACAGGCAGTCTTATTAGTGATCCTTTCAACCGCGCCCCACACATAATAGTCAAGAGGACTGCAGTCTGATGAGTTTGGAGGCCACATATCAGGGGTAACATGGTCAAAAAAATTATCCTCGAGCCACTTCTGAGTTTTCCTGGCCGTGTGTGCTGTCGCAGAATCTGGATTTTACCTGTTGAAACTCGCGCCAATTCTACTCGCGCACCCTGTATATTCACACATATTTCGCTCATTTTTGATTGAAATTTCTGAGGATTGACGCCAAGGGCTGCTGATTTCTACGAAGAAACCCCATCCCCTCGATTTCTAATAAAAAGTCGG
This sequence comes from Darwinula stevensoni, assembly GCA_905338385.1. Lineage (NCBI taxonomy): Eukaryota > Metazoa > Arthropoda > Ostracoda > Podocopida > Darwinulidae > Darwinula > Darwinula stevensoni. Next base: position 53,597 of record CAJPEV010001246.1, on the reverse strand, counting down.
GAAAAGCTGTCTGTAATCCTCCGATCCAAAATAATTAAATCTGGCCATGTAGTGCATAACTTTGCATGTCTTTACATTTTTATGCCAATTTGCCACGTCCCCTTCACATTTATGCGCATATTCCAGCCCTTATTAACGCATAATCCGCTCCAAAGTCGTGACGGGGAAAGCCTTCGGTGACAGCCTCAACGGTAAAATTTGGGTGGGAGTTTTCATTTTCGTATCACTTTCACTTCTTTTTCTCCCGTCTTTTGAGAAGGGCTCGCTCTAATCACAGCATGTTTATTCATATATACTTCATTTTTATTTTTACTCAATTTACAATCTCTCGACTCGGGTACGTCATAAACTTGGCAAACGTTTCGTGCTTCGTTTCCTTTGTGTTTATTCACACCAACGAGAACCGAAGTGGAGCAATTTCTTTACCGCAAATAGACTTCATTGCTTCCAATAGGGCCAGGCACAAAGAACGGAACCGGATCCAAGCGGCCCATGGGCCCAGGCACAATGAAGGGAACCGGATCCGAACGGAGCCGGAGAGCCACAGGCACGAGTCGGCCCAGGAAAGAACGCATTTGTATGGCATACGAAACACCAGATAAGACCTAGCGCTCTGGGCTCGCACATCGAAGCTCGCTTTCTTGCCCTTCCGTGCGATTTTTCACGGTGCGTGCCGAAAGGATGCCTGATGAAACCAGACGGCAACGGACTCTCCCTTCGCCCAATCGGGTCCATGGCCGAAGATCCTTCATTCGGATCCGCCCGATCCTACGAATACGCTGAAGCCGCACTGGACAGCAGCAACCGCTCAGAAATTACGCTTTCCAGATCTCGAACCTTTCCTTTCCCCCGTCCAACTAACGCTCTCCACAAATGTAGCCTTATTAAGGCGGTGCCGATCATCAATTTTTAAACCGTTCTAATGATTACTTGCTTCCTTTTTTTTTACCCGAATTTTTCGATATATCGTTTAATCGTTTCCATGTGAACTAAGGAGATCATGGAGAGATTCCCAGACCAAAACTCCCTAATATTTTAAAATACACATTTATACCAATGATTCCCTAGTGCCTCTGGGGGACCAGGCCCCATCAGGGGCAATGGTCTAAAATATTCAACAGGTTTGCTGAATTCAGGCGTGGCGGAGTATCGCCCAAAGATGAGGATCGATCAGGGAGACCTACGACTGCAGTGACCCCAGAAACGACGACCAAGGTAAAGAGTTTGGTGATTCCCACGCGCACACGCTAAACCCTGAACACGACTTGGCCAATCGATTGATACCACAATTTAGGAATGTTATCGATCCTTATAAGAGGTGAGGACAGCTGGGATTCATGATGGCCATGAACCATGAAATTCTCATGTCACACTTAAGTATCCTGCATAGGTGCTCTCACATCATGCAAAAATGCGTTCTTCTACCAGATGCATTCAAGATGTAACGATCGGTATGTTTTGTGCCGGCACACTACTTCAGCTTTGTGAGAGAAACAATGCTGAGTAGTTTAGTAGTGATGATTCTTTGACTCCTATGATAAATTTTAGACCTGTGTAATTGTTTAAATATTTTAAAGAACAGCTGAGTGATCAACTGATGAAATATGTCCATTCAGTAAAACAACCTGAACGTAGGACATGTAAACAATAAATTACATTACAGCTGAAACTTAACATGGGGATAGAAGAAACATAGCTATTAAAGCATTCATCATCACAATAAAATGCAGCAATGGTCGCTACATTTTGAACACACCTCATACCATCAAGACATCAGAGACTCTTCACCATAAATTGTGTTACCATGATCCTCTCGACAGAAACCTCTCTTGCCACCTTTTGATTCCTTTCAGACAAGTCTCACCAGTCAATTTACCTCTCCAATGGGCAATTTAGCAACTAAATGTCCACTATGAGCAGTGCCTACGTATCAGTGGGTATTCTTCCCTCTCTGATACTATGATCATCTCATTTGTTTTGCCTTCCTCTCTATCTTGCAGATCTATTCTGCTCCTTTCTGCACTCTAAGCAGGGCTGCCACATGCCCAATGCGATACTTTCTTCCTACATGCTGTGAATGCAATTAAGGCCTATCTCTGTTACTTGTATATATTCTGAGCTTCTGAAATCTAGGTATTCTTTGACCACCCTTAAAATCACCCATTCCTTTGCCATTACTTACTAGAAACAAATGTCAGAAATGATTATATTCAAAGATGGGAGAAGCATCTCTGCTTTACAAACAACATGTAAGATTCAAAGAAACATACCCTTTTCATCTCCTCAAACTCATCCTCTGTATTCACCATTATCTGCAACAAAATAAAGATAATCTTTTCAGGAATCAGCAGCATTTATTGGTGGCTCTGTGATTGGCATCAATGTCAGAAAAGAAATTATTACTTACTGCATTTCTGGGCCAACTTCCACACATAATTAGGAGCTTAAGAACTTCAGAAAGAAAGCTTTTTATTGTTCAACTCCATTGCATTCCATGTTAATAAGCTTTTGTTAATAAGCTTACAGTAAGTTTCTTGGGCCCACATATAACTGAAAGACCCTGTCATACGAGTGCCACCTGAGAAAACTTACTTCGTCTCCCTCTTCATCAATATAGCTAATCTGAAGAGACTGGGAGTCATCCCACTTTGGCTCTGGAGCATCAAGGGCACCCATGATCGTGATGAAGGACTTGATGCCCTCGATGGCTTCCCTTGCGGTCGGATCACCGTCTGACTCCACCAAGAGTTTGCACTGGGAGGAAGAAAGACAAGTTGCATGTCAAGATGGGACTCTTGGGAGTGAAATCCTAGGCTAGGCCTACAGCTGTTCGATGGCATGCTTAACAATATGCATGCCAAACTTAATATGGGCTTAACTCATACCTAGGCTTTTAGGCCTAGAAACGTACATGATGTCTTAATGTGTCCTGGAATTCCTTGAACGTCGGCAACATCTTCATTGTGAAACAAGTGTGCTTATCATGGTTGGGACGAATGAATCTCACGAAAATCCTGGGCGGAAGTCTGATGTGCCTCTCCTTCTCCGCCTGTTGCCTGGCACACCCAGCCTGGTTGCTGACGGCAAGCTTCTGCATGGGGCCAGTTTGAGGTCTGAACGAACTTCTCTCTGCGGGAATGGGCACTGGCAGGCCTAGGCCTGAGGAACCCATCTTGAGTTAAAGTCGCTATGTCGTGAATCTGCAGGGAATAGATGTTCAGTCACCGTGAGCTAGGCAAAGCCTAGCATTCAATATAGAAGATCCTCCTTATCTTGTGACAATGAGTCACCAGTCGATTTCTACCATAGGCTAGGCTAAGAGGGCGACAAATAGACTAGCAGACCATGCCAACTCGTAGCTTATCATGAGGAAACTGCGCGCTTTTGAACAGGTATTGTTTATCATGAGCCTCAGAGAAGCTAGAGCGGTCACCACGTCCCATAGGGATCCGCACAGAGGATTGTGCAATCCAATGTTTTGACGCGTGTGCGCATGCCCAGACTTTCTGCGACATAGGGATAAATCGAGCCCGACTGGGGCAGCCCGTATCAGCAGCTCCACCCGCGGAACCTGCCATGTCGAGTTCGAGACCTGTGCGGGCCGGCCCGCGGGATGCATGGGAGCAGTTATGGGTAATGTGCGGGTTGGCCCGCGGAACCCATGGGAGAAATTCCGAGAACTGTGCGGGTCGGCCCCCGTGGTGCTCTCCGGTGACGCAGCACGTTGTTGTCGGTCGATGGTATGTCACGTGGGAAACTATCATCTGGCTTACTGTCTTTTTTAAAATGTAATATCACGCTTGTTTGACGTAATATTGGTCGTATTTTGCCTGTGAAAGCCCGTCCTTGTTTGCGTTCTCCTTAATGACGACACAGTATTCCAGAGTGCTCCATTACGAAGTTTCTACGATGGGACGAAAAACATTCCCAAGTATCAGGGCCGGATTAAGAAGGGGGGGGGGGGGGGGGGAGGGGGGGGGGGGCAAAGTGGGCTGTTGCCCTGATCCCACTCTTCCAGGGGGACCCCTCCGAAGGAAATTAACATTAAATATTTACGTTAAATAGTAGCGTGAGGGGGAGTAGTCTCAAGAATCCACCATCCTCGGACCTCGTAACTTCTTAATCCGGCCCTGCCTAGTATACATCCTTAGTCGACTTTATGGTTCGTTCTTCTCCGCTTCCAGGTGGGACTGGACCTCGTGGAGTCAGTTTTCACCTGTGGCTTCTCAAGCATCGATATTCCAGTCGGGTGAAACCGGAAATGAAAAAGCAGGGAAAAAAAAAAGAGCTTGTGCATGCCATTCGGAGCTTCGCTCATCCCGCACGATATGTCTCTCGTGGCTGGACGAGGACCTCGTCCGCGTTCCATCGGTCGTCGATGGGAGAAGCGAATCCACTGTTAAGTCTGCTCCTGTCGGAGCTTCTCTGAATGGGAAGGCGAGGCCGAGGAAGTCTCGAGCGGATCGGTAATCGGCGAGGGCAGGAGCCGATTCGACGAGGGGTTCCAGTCACTCGTGCCTAGCGATGGCAGTGCCATTTATTCCAGAGCCGGTAATAGACAGGACAGACAAGAAAAAATTGGAGGCGTGCGCCCGATTTCATTTGCTCTTCCCTTTCGGTCGGGAAGCGAGGCCCCGTCTGATTCGATGAGACGAGCGGAAATGACAGCGAGGCGGGCGGCTGGCCGAAAGGTCTGTCGGGCTTCTCTCTGCTGGACCCCCAGAAGCAGGGTAAGGAAGCAAACCCAAACAAACCATCCCCGAACGCCAACACCTTCTCAGCCTGTTTGGATTATGGCGGGGAAAAGAGCTGGACCGGCGAAGTTTAATCAACAGCTCAGCTGCTTTCCCTCGATTTCTTTCGATTCTGAAAGGAGACTCTGTGCTGGGCTTTCCTTCACCCAGGCTGCATCGTTATTTCGACTTGGCGAGTCTCATCACGACGGTTCCACGTTGAATGGAGCCAAATGAAGGAATCCGGTCGCTCAGCCGTTCTGCCGAGCCAAGAACATCGTCGTTTTGCATCGAAGCCGGGATCGAGGGAATCCTGGATGTCCAGCCGGATGGGCTATGATCGACTCTCATTCTTTTTTTTTTCTGGCTTTGTCGCGGCTCAAGCTCGAGTCTACTGCCCAAGCTTCGATTTTTCTGAACGTTCAGCAGGTTTCAATCAATTGTCTCTCACTGCCTTAAAACTTAAATGAATAATTAAAAAAATATATAAATCCATTCAAGCCGTTTTCAGAAGCCATCGAGAGGCATATACTTCATCTTCACCATTACGAAGCCAAAGCACTCACGAGCTGGCCTCTAAGGGAGGGAGCTCCAAATACCACAGGGACATCTGGCGGCCCTTGCTGCAAACACTTCTTGGCAGTGAACTCGGGATTCTGCTCATTCGAAGATTCCACCGAGCGAGTCCATCACAGGCGCCTCGTCGTCTGCTCCTTGCCCGCTGAGGAGTCTCGACATCCGTCCGCCAGGTAGAGGCACTGAGCAAAGTGGGTAGAGGGCCGACAGCGACATCTGCACTTCGACCCATCAACGAAGGCACTCTTGCCTCGCCTCCTCCAGCGACAGTCTCGGCTCGGCTCCCAAGCGGGTAAGTCGACTCTTGCGTTCCGCGCGCGATCGGGGAGGGATTTCGCCGGTCCTTCTCGGCACACGCGAGAAGTCATTACGGTGCTGCTCGTTTTTCAAATCAGTTCTCGATGATCTTAATTGCATATGTCGTAAGATTTACCCAGCTATCCACTCGTACTTACTTATATTAACCTATTTGTACTTCGATTATATCACAAGCTTTTACGGTTTTTGCATGAATGATTGATGTAATGGAGAACATCGGATTTTGATTCTGAGCAGTGGGAATCGCGGCAGACCAAAGAAATAAACTTTTTGCGTCATGGCTATTGGGGTTCGATCGGCGATATGGATAAAAATGTGGCCCGGCATTAGATGGACATATTTACTCGTTCTTACCACGTTCATATCGCCCACAATGAGGGAGCATGGCCGAGCGTCGATCCAATCAATTCTTCGCGTTGAAATTTTCTTGAGGACTTGCTTCCGTTTCCCCCATCGCATCAGTGGTCTCAAGAGCCGGGAAGTTGTAGTCGTTCCAAAAGGCAGACATGAAATTGCAGGACGTCGTTTGCACTACCGCAGTTACAGTCGACGGTGTTCATCGACGACGTCATCATTGACGTCACTGTCTCTGCTGCCGTGCAACGCTTTGCACGATCGACAAAGGGTGGAATGGAGAGAGCGGGGCTTTCTCAACCTTAAATTTATGTTTAGGGTTTCGGCTGTCTTTTTATGGCTATGTAGGGCATGTGTGGTTTGGATTCCGAGACGAGTAGCAGGAATGAGGACCTTGAGACTCGAAGGGAGACCAGAAAGTTCGATTCGGGCAGAGTCCTTCGCGGGTGGCTGAGGCACTCACTTCGCTGCGGGATTCAACGGAAGGAGAACGGAACCGCGGAGGGCTCTCCATAACTGGATATCGAAGCGGCGCATGTTTGGCATCCATTCCGCTCTCCTCTGCCAGCGAACTGTGATGGGGGCAGGGGGAGGGCAGGACATCTGGCATCCGTGGTGAGACCCACGTGCGTCACGTTCCTCCTTGTGCGTGGCCGTCAGTCGGTTCTCCTCGGTGCTGCAGTGACCGTCTCCTTCGCTGTGTCGCGCGGGGTTTCGTCTCGGTCGGTCGGCCTTCGCGGGGTTTCCACCGTCGCATGGGCACTGGGTGGCTCCGGGCTTGATTCGCGTCGTGTGCGGTACGTTTCTGTGTGGCGTGGGTGGGACTGGGCGCGGGAGCTCAGCAACAGTGGTCGCGTCCATATTATGCGCCTTTTCCTTCGTTTGTGGGAGGGGTGGGGTGGGGTGGGGTGGGACAGTGCCCCCCCCCCCCCCCCCCCCCCCCCGCCTAAGTGAGTGCCTCAGCCACCCGCGAAGGACTCTGCCCGAATCGAACTTTCTGGTCTCCCTTCGAGTTAGTGTAGGCCTATAGTTTTACAACGGCTATTGGAAAATTACTACTGTGTTGCAGCACACAGGGCGTCAGAAAACCTTTCCCCCCCCCCCCCAGCCATTGGACCAGGACACGTACAACTAAGAGGATAGTTCCTCTGAATTCCTTGTTTATCAAAAGATTCAAGTCTCTAACTTCAGATATCTAAGTGCTATGGCTGGAAAGTTCGGTGATTGTAAAGCGACCCGACCACGAGGTAGAATTCGCGCCTTCGCAGAATCAGTGCCGAATTTCGTCCCGACGAATGAATCATTTTTAGAATAATCCAAATGATTAATTCCTTCTCGAAAGTGTTAAAACACCGATTTAAAAAAAAAAAATAAAACGCTTTCCTCCATTGTGCCCCCTTGTTCATAAACCACGAACACGACGAAAAATTCCATTTCGCCCTGCACCGTGTTTATTCGAGGCTGAGAAGCTCCAATCGCGTAAAATCATTAAGAGGAATCGATTTTCGGCCCATCGAGATTTTTTGCAGCGTCGCGCAGAAACCTCAAGGCACCAAATTAGCAAACCCGAAAATTTGCACCTACAATGTTAAACGTGCAAAAAAAAAAAAAGAAAGATGCCACCTCGCACCCCGTTTGCTCAATATCCAAAAAATATATATATTTCTGGAACCCGAGCCCATGCAAGATGTGCCGTGGATCCCAAAGGTCATATAATTCTGATGAGTTCGTGCCTTGCCCGCTATCTTCCGTCGGAATCCAAAATCATTTATTTATTTCCTTTTTTATTCCTGGAAACGGAATGTGCCTAAATCATTCAGTTTTGCGGCTGCATATCCGTTCTTCCTCTTTTAAATTCCCTTCCCTAAACTTTTTTTTTCAAATTTATTTTACCAGTCTTAATATTTTAAATGCATTTTATATTTTTTTATATTATACAATTTTATCTTATAAATAATTAAATTAATTATTGTCGTGCGCCCAGGTGTTGAGGCGGGATGGAGGCGAAGATCGAGACGCAGCGCGACAACATCGCGACGGAGCCATCGCCGAAAGACGCGGCGATCGACTTCGTCGCCGGCTCGCTCGGCGGGATCGTCGCCGTCTACGTGGGCCAGCCGCTGGACACGGTCAAGGTCAAGATGCAGGCGTTCCCGTCGATCAACACGGGGATGACGAGCACGTTCGCGGCGACGCTGCGGAAGGACGGCGTGAGCCGCGGGCTGTACGCGGGGACGGTCCCGGCGCTCGCGGCGAACGTGGCGGAGAACTCGGTACTGTTCGCGGCGTACGGCCTGTGCCAGAAGGGGGTGGCGGCGGTCACGGGGCGAGAGGACGTGCTCCAGCTCAATCCGGTCGAGAACGCGGTGGCCGGCTTCTGTGCCGCCTTCTTCTCGTCCTTCACCCTCTGCCCGACCGAGCTGGTGAAGTGCCGCCTTCAGGCCATGAGGGAACTCCAGTCCTCCTCGTCCGCCTCCAAGGTCGGTCCCACGTTTTGAACATTTTTTCAATTACATTTTTTTTCATATTAATTTTACTATTATGTTTCCTTTTTTTTTGACGTGACGGCTCAATTCCGGCAGACTCTGAATGCGTCACTGCTAACCCGTGTATATAATTTTTTACGTTTATTAATTTCTTTTTTTAACCCCGGGCATGTATGTGTAGTTTTTTTTTTTTACCTGTTGCCGAGAGATAGCTCACGCTGACACCATTATGACTATACATAATTTCTCTGCTCTAATGATAAACAATTGCAATGACGTCCTAGACTTTATGTTCATTCTTTAGAGGGTAAAGGAGCGTCTAGACGGAATTTTCACCTCAAGGATTAGAGTCTTCATCGGGTAAAAATTTGTTCTGGCCACCTTTAGGCAATTCAGGTGGCCATCAACCGATGGAAGCAATTTTTTTTGTTGCAGGTTTTACAATTTCACCGTGTCGCCGTGAAAGCAGGCTTCGTCGATCTCGAGCATTTTGCAAGCCGTGAAATCCGTTTCCCGGCGTCGACTCGAGACGGAATCGCTTCGATTGCCACTCGAGACGATTCTCATTTCGCGGGCGAAATTGGAAATCGAAGAGCTTGGATCCAGCTCCAAGTGCATTTCAGCGGGCGTTTTAAGAGGAGGCAGATTGGCGATGGGACAGAGGCTGTAACGACGGAGAAGATGCCTGCCAATTTTTTTTTTTGCGGAGGGCGATGCCAAAACCGAGGAAGCATGGCTTGATCCATTGAATACGAATGGAAATTCCTCCTCGATTCACGACGAGGCGTAACGCAAAAAAGTAATTCTGTTATACGTTCCTTGTGCCAATCTCAAATTGGCACAAGAATTGGGAATGCCACGCTCTCGGAGTGTCATGAGCTCTGCAAGGATATTGGGGGAAAAATAGCATCCTTTAGGTTAGGACACCTTTTTCCTTCCATTCCTTCGCGTTAAAAAAAAAAGAAATTTCGCCCCTACAGCGGAAAATTAGGAATTTTTCGGAAAAATGAATCAGCACAAAAAAAGTTCTAAAAATTAATAGAATAATAATTTTTTTTTCCCCTACTTTCGCCAGCCTCTACTTGAGAATTCTCTGTCGTGCAGGATTATCATCGGATTATCTGATCTGCTCCATCAGCCGGCGGGATTTATTTGCTTCCCGTCGTCACGCGACGCTACCGAACGCTTTAAATCATTTTTTTCTTTGCTGACATCAGTTATCAGTAAGCACGTCAGTGTGTCTGTAAGTTGTGTAAAAAATCTTGGTTTTTCTCAGCGCTTTCGTGACCCGATGTTTATCTAAGACTTTGAGGAGTGAAACCTTAGATTTGTTCCATGAGTCTCCGGTCATCTGTCGTTCTATGCGTAGTCGATAAAAAGTACACAGGAGATAAATGAGGATTTTCGGCGAGTGTTGGTCGTGTTTCGCCCAGCAATAGAAGTACCGTGGGGGGGGGGGGGGGGGGGGGGGGGGGGGNGGGGGGGGGGGGGGGGGGGGGGGGGGGGGGGGGGGGGGGGGGGGGGGGGGGTAGTAGTACTGAAAATGAATTAGGATTCAAGGAATTCCTTTGCGAAGTGCGAGTCGTTTTTTCTCCCGGCAGGGACACCTGACGCCATGGGCCCTGAGCAAGCAGATCTACCGGACGGAGGGGATTCCGGGGTTCTTCCGGGGGCTCACGTCCACGATGACGCGGGAGATGCCGGGGTACTTCTTCTTCTTCGGGGGGTACGAGGCGACGAGGATCCTGCTCACGCCGGAGGGAAAGACGAAGGAGGAGATCGGGGTGGGGAGGACGGTGGTGGCGGGGGGCGTGGGGGGGTGCACGCTCTGGGCGGTCATCTTCCCGTCGGATGTGGTCAAGTCGAGGATCCAGGTGCAGGGGTCGAGGGAGTCGATGAGGAGTGTGTTTCGGGGGATCGTGAAGAGTGAGGGGGTGATGGCGCTGTATAATGGGTTGTTGCCGACGCTGGTGAGGACCTTTCCGGCGACGGGGGCGCTGTTCTTGGCGTACGAGTACTCGAGGAAGTACATGCATTATCTTGTGGGGTGAAGCTTGGTTTTGTGTGGTAGTCGGTGGTACTTGCGGGTGTTGCGTGGACTAAGGCCGGGTGATACGCGACTTCATTTTTTTTCTTGCATGGAATTCAGGCGGTGAATTCGGCATGAGATGCGTTTTGGAAACTGCAAGTGTTGCAACTCGGATGGTTGAGTGGAGATCAGCTCTGGGAAAAAAGCTGTACAAAATCGGTTCCTCAATGAACAAATGCAGAGTTCGAAGCTCTCCAAGAATTTCTTCTTAATCAGAATTAAACTCTTGAGATGTTTCACTTGAGTATGTCGCAACCATGTGAAAAAACGGCAGACTTCATGATGATTGGGTCTCAACAATCATTTTGGATTCCGTCAAACTAAGCGAGGTTCCCCTATCTCGCCAAGTGTCGACTCCCAGTTCACTGATTGTTCATCTCGAATCCTCAACTCCCCAAATTTTATTTTTCGGACTTGAACTTACCAAATATTCAACTTGCCGACTTTGAGAGATTTAATCAAAATTGTGATATTCGCTGAGTTCACGGGTGTCGAATCTCTTTAAGTACTTGGCAAGAGTTTCACATAATTATTACTAATGAGTGATGTGAGAGAGCATAAGGTGACAAGAATCATAAAAAAAAAAAACTTTCTGGTAGAAAATTTACTTTTTTTTTCAATTCACCGTCCATCACAAATACACTTAAAAAAAATCATAATTATGTGCAATACTAGTCAAGTCCTTGCAAAATTCGATACCTCTGAACCCAGCAAAATTCTTACATCTCACCAAGCAACTGATGGAATTAATTGAATAGTCATTCGACAAATTGAACATTCAGTGAAACGTCACTCTGCAAGTTAAGCAGTCACCATTTGTGAGAAGCACTTGCCCATTACTTGGGACCATCATCAGTACTTCAGCCAAGAGCAGTAGATACTGCATTGGAATCCCTGATTTAGCTGTGTTTCAGACAGAATGGAATTGCAGCAGCACTGCTTTAGAACAACAGATGAGGTTCTGGTTATGGCATAAGGGTATTGAATAAGAACAGCAAGAAACATCTTGGCATGTACAGTATACAGTATGAGTCATTCCTCTTTTATGTGTTGTTAATTTTAAAATAAATCTTGGCAGGTTTGTGACAATGCAGGTTGGGCTAAAACAAGAAGTGAAATAAAGAGTTCTTTGTGAACATACCCCATGCTACTAAAAATGAAGAAAATTATTCTCATGCAGTGGGGAGGGGAGAATCAATGGGTGTATAATATACGCATAGAGAATTCACAAAGTCAAATTTTACCAACCTTGGAGGGAGGATATCCCCAAATGAATTAAGGAATCTCGAGCGCTTCACATAATCTGGAAGTAAATGTAAAAGTGTTGAATTGCTCCATGTCCTAAAGCAAAAAACACCATTAGGTGAAGCCTTTATGCCTCACCTAATAGTGCTTTTTGCACCAAGGGTGCTTTCCACCCTTTTCCCAGAATAACTGCAGGGACTACAACAAGATGGATATTTTTCGCAGTCTTTTTTATTATCGCATGAGGATCAGTAACTTGATGATGGGCATCACACATTGAGATGCTCAAGCACTCACTTCAAGCCAGTGTGCAACAGATCCACTCAAGGATAAGTGAAGAAAACCTATTCATGTTTTCCAAGGAAAGAAAAAAAACAAAGGAAACCCATCTGTGACCCTTGAACCAGAAACGAGTCTCCACTGAGATTAAATGAATCTAAGTGGTTTCTTAGAAGTAGGCTTAAAGTCCAGAGAACAAAAAAAACAGGAATCTAGGCATAATTCCAAAGCAAATGGTTTAAATCTGAGTCAACAGTCAATACCATAGCAGTGATAAATATACTCTTACTAGCTTACCATGGAGCTAGAGAAGAAATACCAGGATGTGGCATGTTATTTCAAGTGCTAGCAATAATTAGAAGCTAGTTCTATGGGCTAGTGGTGGCTTGGTCTTTTAAACTTCCATAGGATAGCCTCATCCTATTTTTCTCTAGTATTTGCCAAATTTCAACAACATACACTGCCCAATAACAGTTCGTCTTAAGACAATTTTTGTCAAAAAAGAAAACTGACCACTGAGTTACATGCACACCTGAAGTGGTGTTTCTATCAATAGGAAACATTAATGCTAGGCTCAACCTAAGCCTATTCCTAACATTGCCTTAAAAAACTCAAGATATAACTTGCAATGGCAAAGCAGAGTCAACCTAGAATGGTCTATCTTAAAAAGATTAGAAATGAGAATACAATCAATTGAAAGTCTGCAAGACAGAGCCATCATGATCCCAGTTCTCACACCAATCTCTTCTTAGTTCATACAAATCTGGAGACTGCCCTTTCCTTGCCTGGGATAGTGAATTTTCCTTGTTTCTCAAACTGCCCAAAATTTTAAATCCCCCCAAGAGACAATGGATCTCCAATGTTAAGCACCCATACAAGGCTTATAACAGTAAAATAAGCTCAGGCTAAGACCACAAACACGAGATCATGCGAGAGTAATATCAGCAGGCAAGGTTTTACAGGATTTTACAGTCTGGATTTTTTTGTTCTTGCAATATTCAGTGGAGACCCCTCTTTGGAGAGTCACACCTGGCCTCGATATGGAGGAAAAAAAAAGCATATTTGATGAACCAATGTTGAGTAGTCAGAGTTTGATCTCAACAAAAAGAGTTTGACCTACATAGAACCTGACTTTGAGATCCTCCAGGTTACAATTCAATAGCATGAAGCATCATGGCATGACAGATACATGAGTCACTCTTCTCCTACATGCTATAACCACCATCCAAAGAAATCTTACACCTTGGTGACAGTGTGCAACACAGAACAGCAAACAAAAGAGTTAAAGGACCAGGGTTCTCTTGGAGGAATTTCCAAGCCAACAGTAACAGTGGGAAAAAGGACAAATTAAGTCTTCTTGGCGGTGCAGTAGTGGAGGTAGTGTAGGGCAGCTTTGGCGGCCTGTTCTTTGGCCTCAGTGGTATCAGTCCCCGTCCCCATGGAGACCATCAACGGGAGGACTCCGATCTCCAGGACGCATTGGAACCTGTCGTCAATTGTGCACTCATCCAAGATGATATACTTTACCTCGAAGCCGCTCTTAATGGCAAGCTCGTGGAGAAATGACACATAATTCTGTGCAACCAGGGTTGACGGCATCGGGACGCTCCGGAGAAATGTTGTCACATGGTTTGCACTCTCAGGGGTCAGAGTTGGAATCTTGGCCAGTTTTAGGGTCTGGTTTGGAGAAAGAAAGGAAACTACAATCTCACTTGTGCTGGCATTTGCATTCAGGGACAAGCCATGTAAACTACGCATCATCTTGGAATGCATAGATAAAGAAGGTACAATGAATAGAATATGAGTGAGGGTTGAAATGATCATAATGAATGAAATACATTAATGCTATTGCTGAAGTGTATCTCATGATGTGCCTCCTATGTGGTGTACATTCTTTTCACGTAAGATCTACCAAAGTCATGGTACTCTTTTTGTGCAAGAGAGCCATTCACTTATCTTGTGAATCTAAAATAACCCAATACACAAAACATGAATCTGTAAAGACATGTCTCACTAATGGCTGAAGCAGAAGACACAAACCTGGAAGCTGTCAGTCAGGTGGTTGACCCCAACAGTGGCCGAGTCAGTAGCAGTAGAGATGGGAGATTGAACATTAGACGGATGCTCCTCTTTCAAGATTCCCAGCTTTTCAACATCCATTCCTGTGTCCTTGAGGACCATGAGCATCTGGTGGGCTGCTCGGCGCTTTGCTAGTTTCTTTGATGTCCCTATTCCTACAAGAGAGAAAAATGACAGCATTAACTGGAGTGCACAGAAAGACCAGCTCCTCCACTCACCAACATGGCAAGAAGAGAAACTACATAGCTGTTTGCATAATACTAGATCAAGTTTAAGAAAACTGGAAATTGGTTTGAACTTGGACTAGAGTGGATACACTGATGATAAACATGATCATGTGCAAATTCAAACAGATGAAACAAGATCCTCTTTCTTGAACCACATAAGACCTCTGGGGTCACAATGTTTGCTCCATTTTCTGTATTCATGGGCCCTGAGCTCTGTAGGCAACTTCAGTTTCTCTGGATTGTTACATATATTGTAGTGGTTCCACCATTCTAAACTGGTTGGCAGGAGGTACAGAGTTGCAGAAAGCTGCAATCTTCCATCACAATAGGGCACAGAGTGATGGAACCCAAGTAAGAAAGGGAGGCCCAGTATTAAAAACCACCTCATGATCCATTAGTCTGAAAGGAACCAGCTAAAACCCAAATCACCAGCAAGCTGCTCTGCAGATCATTCCACTGAGGTATGATAGTGTGATGGAACTAGTAGGTCTAAATGAGTGATGCACAGAATGCAGCTTCATCTCATTCCAGCAAGATAGTCTCAAAGAAACAGAGCCAAAATCTCATAACCAAATGGATGTGGCAGCTACAACCTTTGGTAGCATGTGTAAAAACACAAGTCAACATCTCAATTTGGCTTTTTAAATGATAGTGCATCACTGGTCTACATATTTGAATATACATAAGACCAATAAGCTCAATAATCAACAGCAAAATTGCTTATGGTGGGTTCACTCCAGCAGTAACAGAGAAAAATTGAAGCAATTGAATGAGGAGATAGGTTCAGATCAATTAGAGAAGCAGGATGGAGTCAGTGATACAGGAATGAGTTCATGGTTAAGATTGGTTCTGACACGGCCATAGAGAGGCTTGCACCTCCTCTCCAGCACAAGGTGTATGCAGGCAATATTGCCAGTATCAGCTGTATGAATTTCCCAATCCATCACTGACATGAGGAAAAAAAAAAGGGTTTTGCCTGGATGAGATGAAGGATAGGAATTCATTATATTCAAGTTGCAGAGTATCCAAGGAATGTGAAAACTATCAGCCTATCAATTCTGAAGATCTACAGTTTTTACATATTCCCATATGAAGCCCCATTCCTTCTTTGAGTGAATTACAGTCAACTCCCCCTTGATCTGAACTTAGGCAGGAGACTCCATCCAGATAAACAATCAGATTAATGAAAACCAAACTGAATGATTGCCTAGTTTTATTCACTTCTCCTGAAGGAAGAGCAACCCTGTGTACTGCATTAAGTCTTAATATTATTCCTTTCTTTCACATGCCAAGGAATCCATTCAAGACTACACTGTTCACAATTAAAAAATCCCTGATTTGTTTTCTTTCTAATTTTTCCACTTCTGCCTCCCATAAAAAAAAGTCTGAAATACATTCTGTAATGATAGCTAGGGGGCAAATTACTTCCTTCACATCTGTAGTATTGAGGCAAGACTATTTTTTCAATGTCAAAGGCTCTGTAATATTCCTTAACATTGGCTTGCTCATCCTAACTCATATGAGATGGAAACCACACATGGCAAATTGAAAAGGATGGACATAATTGGGGGGAGGGGGATTTCAAAGACAGCAGTAGAACAAATGGCAGTTATCAACAAAAGTAACAGGCATTGAGGATATCCAAGGACAAAATGTCATATTCTGCCTCTCTGATACCAGGAAACATAAGAGATATGAAAGAGACAGATCTATTGTTCCAAGAGTGAGTAGAGGAGTGAAGAGGGGAGAGAACCGAAGCACCTTTTTTCCTGCAGGAAAAAACATAAGAGGGGGGAATCATATCTCAGTGGCTTTCACACTTTGCCTCTTAGCCTTTGAAGTCCATATTAACTAGGTGAGGAAGGCCCAGAGGACAGAAGAATCAGTGTTGTCTCTAGTTTTGTGCAGTATACTTTCTCATTTCAAGAACTCTTACAAGAGGTCACGTGGAGACAGGCTTGGAGTGGTCCATGTGCAATTCTGAATTCTGCACTCTAGTCCACTTGACTTCTTGTGAGGGGCACATAGAGGAGATACTGCACTGATTAGAACCATGACAGAAACAGTCACTGATATCTAAGGACCACCCAAGATGTGCTCACTCCCATTCAGCATACTGTCCAAAGGGCTGCAGATTCAGTGCCAAATCCAATACAAAAGTATATTGACTGCTGTGGTAGCCATTTTGAATATTCCATTCCCAAGTGAAGTGAAACTAGTTTCCTAAAATAATCTTCAAAACTAAGTTCAGACAAATGTAACCTTGGTGAAGCAGATGTTTTCTTTACATGAAAGTTGTGTACAAGCTTTTGTACTAGTACAAGCTTCACCCTGTATTTAGTCATAGTAGGGTACTGGATTATTAATGTTGAATAAAAGAAAGATGATTAATATTTTTTAGTCAAAAAATTAGAGCAGAACAAACCTGTGCAAACACATTAAGATGGAAGGCAGCCATAACTTCAGAGTCAAATGCATATTCTGTGGAAGGATTTCACTGCAATTACTGGTCTAGCCCAGAGGACAATTAGACTGACAAGGTTCCCCATTCATTATAAGTTCCTCCACACAACAGAGAAATAAGATTCAAATACATTTCTGGAAAAAAATCCAGCAAAAATGGTCACCCCCACTTTAAATGAAACTCTTTTCCCTTTCCTAGAGCTTAGAGCCAAGCATTAAAAAGCCTCCTCTTGGCCATCCCCTAGGCAACAAAGCTGCAATGGAGGAAAACAGAGTCTTTTCAGCTTCTACATTCTCCCAGGATTATCAAAACAAGCAGCTCCAAATCTGATAGATTTGGAGCTACATGTTTTGTTCCCCTCCCATCCTGTCACCATGGAATCAAAGTAAGAAGCTAAATAAATAGTTCAAAGACAAGACTTGCCTATTTCCTTGTGACTTCCAATAACGCAAGCAACAGTGAACTGCTTGTTGTGGGGCTGACCCTGCTCTGCAATGGTATCATAACGTGGAGGGGGCCAATGATGCCCCATGCATAATTCCTGCAGCGACCCAATCGGGTTGCCTGGAACATCCTCGTCCACGTGGGTCCCTAGGTCCGTCCTGGATAAATGGGATACATAAGACATTAAATGCTATGGGGCACAAAGAAACTTACAAGGATCATCTGAACTTCATGAAGACCTAAATAGCAGCTAAAAATAAGCAATGCATATCAATAATGGGGAAAAAGGAATTCTAATTCCTAGATCTCTGATTATAGGCCTATGCATGTATGTAGTAAACTGCCAATTTGAGTACATTCACAAAATAATAAAACAAGGTAAAAAAACAAAACAAAACAGACAGTTCAGATGAGAATGATAAATTCGTTCTAGAACAGCAGTCATTAAAGTAAGGTGACTAGATGTCCAGCTTTTCCAAATTGCCAGGATGAATATTTTGGTATTTTCTTTAAAAAAATCTGGTCACCTTACATTAAAGGAGAGTATCTGATGACACTCTAGTGGTGTGTTAGGGGTAGAGTACTTGATGTGGAAACCAAGTGGCAGCACCATGCCTAGCGCTAGCCGGAAGACACAGGTGGTCAGAAGTGAAGTTCACTGCAACTGGTGCGTTCAAAGAAACACAGCTTGCTGTGATTCAGTTTTGCGTGTTGAGGCACTACTCCTGCTAACATTTTCAGTTGAATGTCTGCAGCTGGGCAATTCACACAAGCGTGCTTGAGATAAACAATTGTGGACACTGCAGGTATTCGACGAAAATTTTCACCCCACCAAACTACCACATCAACTAAGAACCTACTATAGCAATAACACACAGGTAAAGTGCCACACACTTGCCTTAAATGACTGCTTTCCTAAAACGAATTTTCAGTTTTCATTTCAACTACCTAATATAAAAGAAGTGAAAGAGAATACTAAGTATGACGTGTTGGTTGATTTGAGTGCTATCACAAAATAATTTTTAAAAAATGATGTAAATAGAAGATAATACACTGCATTCGGAATGAACCTCCCTCCCTGATAGGAGCGCTTCCTTTGATTGCAGGAAGCGATAACTCTCACAAAAAGAGTGCTTTTCCGGATTATCTGATGAAGCAGATCCCTTGGAAGTTAGTGCTTTTCTCCATTCTCCACTACTGGGAGGAGGGGCAGGAATTCCATTAAAAATCAGCGTAATTTATGGCATGTTAAGGTATAAGATAGTATATGTGAAAGGTGCGTGAAGGATTCTGATAGCTTTGCATCAAACGGCACACTCCGTGTCGCTTGCTGAATACTATGCCTGTGTAATGTGAAGTGCAGAGCTGAAGATGGTATGTGTGAATCGGCCTCTGTTCATTGACACTTTGCATCACACACATTTTGATGTAGAAAAACGCATGATGATAAGATAAGAAGATGGTAGTTTTTAGTAGATATATATGGACAGAGCATTGTCACTGATGGAGCTAAAGGCAAAATAAACCATGTATTAAATACAAAGTATAGGAAGTTTTGTACTCGAATTCCAATTCAGATCATAGCAGAGAAACAATTCTTCATGGCTAACAAACATTTGAAAGTAGGGGCCAGAATGACATTGATGATGAGTGAGATGGACAAGGAAATGGTTCAATAACATGTCTAAATCACAGACCGGAATCCAATACACATTCAGGGTTCATGTTAACTTGCTATAATGAGTCCCTGACTCATATCTGCAAAACATCTAAGTCTGTGGGACTCATTGACAACCACCTGAACATGTTCCCCCTGAACTGAAGCTAGGTGCCAGGACTCAAGATTTAAAAAAAGCTAGTATGAACCCTGACATTCAATGTGTTAAGTCTGCTAGCTTGAAGGTGGTCGATAATTCATCATGAATCATTAGGCATTAGATTAGGCAAATTTATTCTGGGAGAAATGTTAGTCATGGTAATTGATAACTTCAATGTCCAAGTTGCAGCAGTGATCCAGTGCTGAAGTGCCTGGGTTGAAAATGCAATAAGATACTGAAATTGAGTGCGCATTATGTAACACATGTTCCAGTCATTTTAAGTAGATTTCGTGTAACATCGTCAAAACTATAATTTTCAAGGATATTAAAAAAAAGGGGGGGGGGCTTTCTTTGGGTCACCCTGTATATTTATGAGATACAGTGAAAACCTGATAACTCAAAAAGCTGCTGTAGTCAGCCAATATAAATTATGCAATCATCACATCACTGGATACCATCTTTAAATACTTATATTTTATAACTATTTTGTGAATTAGCAGTCAAATTGGAAGTTTACTACTATGCTACCAGCCTATTTTCCAACATCTAAGCGAGAAAGAAAAATATTAGCAACAATTGAGGAAACTTAAGAGAACTTCCATTCAATACCTTTTCATCAATAGCCATTGTTGCTCTGACATACTTCACAGTGTAAAAAGCAAAATCAGGAGTGGAATGCAAGAAATCAATTGGGCATGCAGGAACAGGAGGCAGAGCAGGAACTCTAAAAATAATCGTGCAGAACGGACCAAGAGAAGAGGGGCAGAGGAGAATGTTTCCTTGAGGTCCTGCTGAGCCATAGGGATTTCATTCACAATTGATAAGATACGGTACCGTCCAATCAGGGACTATACTTGTGCTATGTGCTGATAAAGCTCTTTCCTGCTTCGAATGAGTCACCTGGTCCCAGAATTTACTTGTCACAGGGAAGAAAATACATTCAAATTCTGCCTCAATTCATGGAAATTAGAAGCCATTCCTTGCAGTGCTCAGTCAAGAAAATCTGGCCCCAAAAGTGAGTGAGTGTTCACAGGGTGGATCAAAAAGATCACTGGGGCATTATTACCAAAGCTTTCTAGAGACCAGATGATCCTTAAGCCATACGACAATGGGTAGATCAACATGATTCAGCAGGTCTACTGTGCAATGTGATTTTTGAGATATTCACCCTTGCAATACAGCATTACTTGGCACCATCACATCCCATTAGACATTCAGCCTAGGTTGAAAATTGTCTCAATAGCATTAAAGTAACTCTCAAGAATGTTCATCAGATGAGAATTATTTAGGTCTACTCACAGAAAGGTTATCCAAGGGGGATGAAATGAGGGGGTGGTTCGGCCTTAGTAGGGGTGCAATGGCAGGTTCTTCAAGTGCAGAGACAGGCAATATTATTCATGCAGGAACATCAGTTGAGGCTTGACAAAGACTAGAAACAGCATCCTTATTGTTTATTCATGCAGGCAGAGATTAATCAGAAAATTATGAGCATAATTTAGCACAATGGGTGCATTCAACTCCAGCATGCACAACTTTGTAAGAGCTCATGTTAGACATGTGACATCTGAGAGTTCCATAAGCTGAATCCTGCAGTTTGTCAGAGCAACCTCCTCTCATCTCTGTGGATCCTATTCACTGGGTGTATTAAATTGGAGACCTCTGGTAGCAGGAAACAAAATCAAAGCTGGGGGGAGTCAAGTATAAAAGCTTTGTGTTTCTTATGAAAGTATGCAGATAGAGCCTTTTTATATTATGAAAATGCTTCTCTTTCTCTGCCAGAGGGAATTCCTCAGGTCAAGAATAATTATTTAATAGGCAATTGATGGTCTGAAGTTTCTATTTGGAGTATCCAAGCAGCCTGAAAGGCCTATTATGATGTTTCTTTCAGCCTAGGCCTTCACTTTCCAAGGGCCTATGAAAATTAACTTGGTATTTGCTGTCAATATTTGCTCAGCCAACATTAACCCTTGAAAAGCTTCATCATGAGGTACTAATTGGAAAGGGTTTCTGTCATGGATTTAGCCATGAAGCACACCTGATAATTAAAAAAACTGGCAACACTTGAGCGAATATGGAAGCAATGGGAGTCAAAACTTCATCAAGTATCAAGCAGTTTCCTGTAGTGAATTTTATAAGAAACTGGAAAATATTAGTATGACCCCACTCATATCAGGCATATGTACATCACTGAGACCAATGATTCCATGGAAATCCTTGCATTGGCGAGTGGCATTGAGGAAAACCTGGGACTCCTTACAAGGTGAAGTTTTATTAAGCTTTGAACTTGGTTTTTACTCACCCCTGATCCTTGTCACATTTATAACATGTTTTACTTTGGTGAGAAGCTCCCTTAATCATTGTTGTGTCTCTCAAGTTTTGAGAAGAAATTGAGTGAGAGGAGCCCCACATGAAGAAGGATCATGTAATTCTGTGAAGACAAAACTTGTCCCATTCTTCTCCTTATGCAAGGCCATGGGCAATGCCAAACTTAAAATGTGGCATCTATTATTATTGCACCTAATGAATGAGTATGAGTATGAACGAATATGGTGAGTGAATCCTTGATGAAAAATGAAAGGTTATCAAGTCCAAGACTTCATCACTTGAATGGTTTGAGTCAATCAGTGAGCATTTATCTGAGTGAATTGGATCAATTATTTTCTGCTCTTGGATCTAACCATGAGTTAAATACACCCAGTGTTGTTAGAATAATCGTAATCTACATTAATAACAGAGGCTGTGCAAAAAACTTGAACAAAGAGATAGTTCCTGACGTACGCATTCAGAGCCCTAGTGACCTCCTCATCACTTCCCAAGAGATTAACCAGCATGGCTCTTGCAGCTTGATGCTTGGCCTTCTTCATGGATGTCCCCTCTCCTATTTCTAAGGGTGAATCACATCAAAACTGATATTATGGGAAGAATGAAGAAAACCAAATAAGAGCATCCTGGAGAACTCACCCACATAGTCCTTCACAGTCAATTGAAACTTGTAGACAGGCTCATGAACAGCACCCAAGATGTCCAACATTTCGTAATTTGGTACCCAGTTTTCTCTGGAACAAACCTCATGGAGGAGGGACACTGGTGTCTTTGGAGGGCAGAGTCCCTGAATAATGGGAAGGAATAATTCATACTTAAGGCCTGAGGCTCACCAAACCAATGTGATTCAAGAGTGATGACATTAGACTCTTGCCCAACACAAGTCTTTTTACCTAAACAATTTGTGCATGATAATAAACCCCAGAGAAAAAAATGGAATGGAGAATCATTGTCATGTCATAGACCATATATGCTGGTTTTAAAAAGAATGATAACACAGTTCATCTGATAACATTCAATAATTTGTTCCCTTTTTGCTACAATTGGCAATGGCACCAGCTGACATGTGGAACTGCCAGTCCAATAGTCAAATACTACCATCAGTAGGGCCAAAATTAGACAAATAAAAGGATCACAGCACTCTTACTATGGTTCCATTGTTTTTTTTTGTTGTTGTTGTAAATTTCACATACCATAAGCCTTTAAATCTCATCAATGTCATCAAAATGCTTAGTAGAAGCAAATTACGGCTATATCTTAACCATTAACATTCAGTTCAACGTTTCAATCAATACTCTTACATGCTCCTCAAATCATTAAACTTGATTAGCCAAAATTTCTTGGCACGGCTTGTTTTCAACTAGATGCATACTAGACTCAGTTCATCTGGGGCAATCACTGATGTATAATAATTCTATTACTATAGTAATTAATATTTATGTAACCAGCAGACAGCTTTATATTACCCTGCTGAGTATTTTTCTTTAAAAATTATTTGTATATATATTAAAAACAGAAGTGGTCTCAGAATTATAACAAATTCATTATCAGTTCCACTCTTTTTCAGCTGAAGGAAGAGCTAATCTCATAGATTACAGGATTTTAATGAGGTCAACATCAACTTCAGTGTTTTATTGCATTCTATTAGTAACTAGTTTCTTTCCTCATGAAAATGTATTATTACATTAGCTTCATGATTAATTTCCTCATACCACCTATTTGCTAATATTTGCAAGTCTACTTATATCATACACTCTGAAATTAAAGTATTGATAGGTTCCACCCTTTCTGGCATTTGGCTGAAAATACTTTGATGTTTGTGATTAGATTTTGAAAAGAAATAGATTGGAAATGGTCAAAATTCTTGTCACCTGTTCTTCCATACATGATGTGAACATCTTCACATCTCTGATGTCAAGAAAGACATCCCTACTGAGAAAGCCCAGCAAACTTGACTGCTGGACACAAAGGCGAGCATTCATCGACATGATGGATAAGAAACGCACCCCTTCCTTGTGAGGCTTTATCTGCTTTCGAGCTGCTCCTCCTCCTTTTCCTCCTCCCCTCTTTCCGAAGAGCTGTCCACGACCGGCACCAGTGCTGATCTCGGGAAGGGCACCCTGCCGTGGTGGGAACGAAATTGGAAAGGGACCTGTTTCGTTGCCAACCCCTGTATGCCCCGACATGTGATGGCCTTGCACCAGGTGACCATTCAATGGAGAAGAATACATCTCTGTTGCCATCAAAAACAACAATGCCTTTTGATGGTTTTGGTCAAGCCGCTGGAATTCTAGGGTCGTCAACCAACCAGGGATCCCTTTCGTCCCCTCACACTATGGGATTTTTTATAACCTTATATAGAAAATAATGAATGTCATAATCAGTTCCGAATAAATATAAGTAGGCTTTAGCTAAGCCTTTTGGAAAGTTAGACGCTCCAATAGGCCTCTACCTATAATATATCCTACATGAAGCAATAAATGGAACCACGTTCAGGAGCCTTTCGCTATCGAATCTTGGCTTCCAAGCCAGCTTGGCATAAGTTTATTTAAGGAATAAATTGGTCATTGTGACATCTAGCAATTTGGTTAGTCAAGATGATAAGACCAACCGTTCTCTCTTCTGACGGTGGAAATCACTCTTGCAGTGTTTTTCAAATGAGTCCGACGACCACTTGACGCCGGTACCCACATAGGAAACAGGTCGAATCGCAATTCCTGAAAATGTGTCGGACTCAAATGAAATGACTGAATCAGCTCCTTTTTTCTCATGCCTACGCCAACTTAAAAAGTGGCTGGCCCTAAGCAAGTCCGCCTGTGCCTACGTTTACGCGAAACCGATCACAGAAATGGGCCTATGGTTCCTTTTTTGTTTCATGGTTTCAACGCCGAGTGCAGGCTAAGTGCTTTCAACAAACAAGGTCGGATCATCCTCGAAGAAAAAAAGAAGATACTGCGCGAACACATTCCTCTGTCGGCCAAGGCATATCAGTATACGAAAATCCATCCCTCCTCCATCACAACTTCGGCACTGACACCCCTCACGCCTGCGAACGACAGCGCCATGTTCTCAAAATGATGGGCCACGTGACCTTTGACGTCATCGCCGGTCCTCCCAGCTGGTTTGGCGGGAACAGGAGTCGCAACTGCGCCTCGCGTCGTGTAAATTCCCATGGGATCCTGTTTCGCATAAACTCCTGCGAATTCCTTGACAGGATTCCAGATGAGCTTGCCAACCCAAACGTTGAGCACTTTCCAAAAAGGACCGGATTGAAACGGGACAAAGTCTCCACGGCTGTGAGATTAAATGTTCGAGCGTAAAATTTTTTAAACTTATGTCTGACTTGAAGATTTTTTTCCCATTGCATATTTCCCTCTCCTCTTATCGTCACTCTTATTTTTTTTGTAAATGTGTGAAACTCGGCGAACGATCTGACCAACGAGGAGCGAAAAGGGGGGGGGGGGGGAACTTTCCCTTCTTAATTTTTAGGGAAACACCTCTAATGTGGAGAGTGAAATGGCTGAGGTACCTACAACAGTTCTTCCTTCTTTTAAAATTCATACATAACTGCTAAATGGCAGAGCTGTAGCGATCCGTGTAGGCCTTTTCTAGGTTACATTAGTCGGTCGGTTGCAAGTAGGACATATCGCGTTATTCTTCCGTTGTATGCGGCGCTGATGAGACCCCAGTTGGAATATTGCATCCAGTTTTGGAGGCCTACAAATAAGGGAGATTTGTTGGTGCTCGAGGGAGTACAGAAGAGGGCCACAAGAATGATTAAGGAGGTCAGGGGACTATCATACGAGAAGCGTTTAGAAGTGTTGAGACTGTACTCGCTCGAACGAAGGTTAAGGAGGGGCGATCTCATCCAGGCTTTCAAGATAATTAAAGGAATAGATAATGTCGAGTGTGGTAGATTTTTCCAGTTTGATGGCAGCAAGAGAACGAGAGGTAACCAACTTAAGTTGCGCAAACCGCAGGTGCGGCTCAGGTCGAGATAGGAATTTTTTACTTGCAGAGTGGTGAACGCGTGGAATGCGTTAATGACGAAGTAGTGGCTGCCCCGCGCTGTGACTATCTTTAAGAAGAAACTAGATGCTTTCATGGACAGGCAAAAAGGTGGGGGGCAATGCTGACCGTAGGTACTAGACAGTAAGCAACTAGGATAGACAAATAACAAACAAAAAAAAAACAAAACAAAACAAAACAAAAATACAAAAATATTTAGCTTTAAGAGGGTTAGGCCTGCCCTAAAATTAAGGAACGCTCGACCTTGACACGTGATATCGAAATGGGCGAAATCGCCTCTTGATATCACTATCCTGAATCCTGAATCCTGAGGCCAGGAATTCATAGTCTGGCGTCTCGAGTCGGAAAAAAAGGCAGATAATGTTAGTTGAGAATTTCTATAAGAGTTGGGAACGCGGACGACACCTCCTTCCCTCACCGAGTGAAACCCCTGAATGGACCGGAAGCCTCCACTCCTCCTGAGCGGGCTCGGCGAGTGTGACGTCACGAAGCCGTCCCCCCGACTCTCTCCGCTTTGCAGTAGCGACCGAAGGCCTCATACCAGGAAGACTGGGCACTCTGCGGTGGTGCCATTGATGTTGGGGAAACCTGCCCTGGTGTTTGGCCCTGGAACTACGCAGAACCGACCCATGGGATTACTGGATTGGAATGAGGTGTGAAAAATGGTGGCTTCTGGGTCATAACTGCGCCCACGCACCATTCCAAGAGGAATTCGGCTGAATGGATGGTGATGTTCCGTTGCATCGGTTTCCCAAGGATCCGAAAAGGTACGGGCCTGTGTTCACTAGGGTATTGCACTAGGCCTATGGTCGCAGCTTCACATATGTGTAACAGGCGGATGAAATAAAATCCTGGGTAACCCTAATGATCCAAAACGAAAAGGTCAACATTTATGAGTCTCGGATTGACAGGCCCGTTTAACTGACTCGGCGCAGGGAGATGTCCGCCACAATTCAGTGCCGAGGGCCATTCCCTACCTCCTCGGCTGCCGACTCGTGTCCCTGCTAGCCTAACTTCGCCCAGCGATAACCGGCAGTGGGACTGGATTAAAGAGTACTTCCCCATACCAGCTAAAAATAGCCCATCACGTTCTCAAATTTGGAGAAATGCCTTGTCGGGAGAAAAATTGCCTGACTGGAGTGAAAAACGTTAACAAGTCCTTCGGGGACCTGACTTCAGACCACGTGCACGCTCGCGAGAGCCAGTGAATTGAGGTTTTTTCGTAACCAATACAATGTTTTCCAAATGACTACGTACCACTACGGATCACTTGGACCCCAAGTGCCTATTTCAATCATGGGAAATATCCCCTCACCTCCCAGAATGCGCCATAGAAATAGCCTCAGACCTAGGCGCGAATTCATTTAAAATACCCTAGGACACTCCTCCACGAAGCGTGGACGTTAGTTCTCGGGCCAACCACCAGGCGTATGGACCGCCATTGCGGTAACCCTGCATTAGCGCAGAGTGCCCAGTCTTATTATGAGGTTTTTGGTTGCGTCTTCGCAGTCGCGACCAGCGCGGAGGGCGGAAAGGCTCCGGGATCGAGGCGCAGTCGACGAAAGGGCGTTCGACTGGGGTCCTATCCGAAGCAGGCGCTCCCATTCTCAACCTTGGGCCGCTGCTTGAGACCATATTTCACCAGATTTGAGCGGATACGGTCAGCCTATGCATCTGCTTTTCTTATTACTGAAGTCTGTAACGATTCTTTCCACGTCGTATGTCATCGTTGACTTTGAGTGAGTCCAAATATGGTTTCAGAGTTAGGTTTTACACAAAATTCATACCTTAACACCGATCTCGAATTCAATCTCGTGTTAGTGCGACACCAGGATTTTCCAGCGTTTCGCGTTTGTGTAACATAACGCCATGACGAATTTGCTCCAGCTGTTGGACGCAGTCTGTGACAACGAAGGTTTTGTCCTGCATGTGCTCCAGAAACTAAGTCCAGGTTCTGTTATGAGGGCCGGCCTTAGGCATGTGCCAGATGTGCCCTCGCACAGGGCGCAAATTCACCAGGGGGCGCCGAAACGCGTCAAAATTAATGAAGCAATAATGGATACCACCCTCGGTTTCACTTGAGAAAGTGGAAATGCCTTCCGTTTCGGCGTCTTTTTTGGAAGCTAGGGGTTGATCCTTCTCCCTTTTGAGGGGGGGAGGTGGGAGGGGGGGGGGGGGGGGGGGGGGGGGGGGGGGGTTGTGGGGGGGGGGGGGGGGGGGGGGGGGGGGGGGGGGGGGGGCGACGTTGGGAGTCTCTTTGCACAGGGCACCGAAGTAGCCAGCCCTGTCTGTCATCAAAAACTGCTCATAATGAAAGACAGAAAGCGGCACGTGTTCAAAATCGGTGTTTGTCCAGGCATAAAACTCCCAGCCTGAGACGATCCCGATCAATCGGTCAATTGATTTGACGAATTGATTGACGGCCATTGGATGCTTTTGGAGTGAAGACCAAGGCTGGGAAGATCAGAGAGACGATTCTTCTCCGACTTTAATCCATGAAATTCGGTGCCTGGCGTGGGAGAATGTCCCCCGGTTTAACGCGACTGTTGGCCTCATCGCGAGCAAACAGAAGCTCCAAGACGAGTCATCAGTCTGCCCCATCTCTTCCATTTTCGTTTTGCCCCTCTCTTGGGCATCGGCATCGGCAGCTTACAACCGTGACGATTGCCGATGGCGCAACACCGGTTGCCGATACACCGAACAGACCGAGCAAATATACGCGCTGTGGTATATTTGCTCAATGGTATAGCGTGTTAGCCCGCTTTCTCTGGACGCCTGACGGATGGACTTTTTAGGACTTCTTTCAAACATTTCCCGGACATTAGCAACATTTTCTGTAACATTTTCGTGACGTTGACGGTCGACCAGAACGTGGCAAGTCCAAAAGAGAACCAGTTCTCATTAATTTACTGTGGCAATTTCTGATGGTTTTGGGGTTGAGCGTTGCATTTCTACCATTTTCAGCTCTCCACCAACGCTGAACTTGAATAACCGATTTCCATACTTCGTACCTTGCAGCAATTATTGTTCGCTCTTCTACGCTAAGCACTGGAGGCATTTTTAGTTACCTGTAACAAAAACGGTAAAGAATAAGCTTTCGATCCCTGTGATAGTTACCGTTATAATGTGGTTCCTTCATTATGTATTACCAACTTAAAAATAGGTATTGACTTATCAGACACCCTGTATACTTAGTATAGCATAAAGTATTATTGTTATTAAATGCGTAACTGAGCGGGGAAGGTGTTATTAGACGGCATAACTTTCAAGGTTATCTCCGAAGGAAAATGTCTATCAGTGTCGCTGTTGAAGAAATCGTATTTATTCGGAATGAAATTAGATTAATGGTGTTTCTGTTTCTGGGATCGTGAAGCCGAATAAGTTCCATCGATGACAAGACTCTACATGCATTAAGTTTTAAAAAATCCCATGTGACTGATGATAGATTCTCAATAATAGTACATTACATGCGGTAGGCTACCAGTAACTAAAAGACATATGACACTTTGGATGCACAGTATCACCGGCATTTTCAGAGGCAGTTTTATGAGGCCTCTCTGGAAAAAAGGAGAGTGGAGGAAAGAGAAGAAGAAGGAAAAAACTTTTTTTCACTACATCGGGAAGATAATACTGCAGTATTATCTTCCCAATTTCTGACGGGTGTTTGGGAGCGTTAAATGGCGCAGAATTGGAGTTGAGTCTTTTGCTCGATCCAAGGGAGATAGGCGGAGACCCTGGTGTAGACCCCGGGGTAGATGCCACAGCCGGATCCGTAGGACGTCACGCCGACCACGTACGTCTTCCCTCCGTCCTCCAAGGCCATTGGCCCTCCGGAGTCACCCTGGCCGGGAGAATCCGTCGTCAGTACGATGGTGGGCGTGCAGTTGGGACAGCTCGATCGGTTTAAGATGTCGAGTTGAGGGACATCATGAGATGTGAAGTGGTCAATGTGGTTTACGTTAGGGAGATTCAAGTGGGATTACCTTGCATCAGCATTTTGGCGGCATAGTACTACCATTTTCATGATGGCCAGAAACGATATAACGATAACGGACAGACGCTCGGGCCTAAACTAACCTGGACACATTCGTATCCAGGCACTTTTTGGCCTCTCTGACCGAGAATCCTGCTGCTTCGGCCCGAGGCTCGAGGCCTTTTAGCCTATGCCTTTCTAGGTCATAGGCCAGGTGCAAGGACAAGGGTTGATGGGTTCTGGTGTGCTTGCAGGTGTGACTGGGTTACACATACAGCATTTTTCCAGTAGTGAAACGGGTAGGAAGATTTTCACTCAACATTGCGATTTAGAGTGGCACGACCAATCCTCTCACGGACGCTTCGGTCAATACTATTTCTGTGTCTTCACTTCAACGAAACGAGAACACGAATGGCTGTGGGCTGCATTTACAGGACGACGTATTTTCGCATGGAAAAATGTACGTAGCCTTAGAAAGAGTTTGAAAAGGGGACTTCCTTAGAGCCCTTGTACCAGAATATAAATATGAATTTGACAATAAAACTCCTATTAGTCTGTATAACGATAAAACTCTTTATAGTCTGTATAACGATAAAACTCTTTATAGTCTGTATAACGATAAAATTAACCATGGTCTATATAAAACTCTTTATAGTCTGTATAACGATGAAATTAACCATGGTCTATAAAGAATTATTAAACGTTAAACTGCTGAAGTAATTAGGTGGCGTGTCTACTACTATGATTTTTTTTGGAGAATTTTTTTTTAATGCAAGGAAGAGTTTGAAGACGCAGGTAGGAATTAAATTCAATATAAAAACTCTAAATGAGGCTCTGAATCTTCTATCTGGTGATTCTCATGCTGGAAGTCACATTACGTCACCATAAAAGTTTTCTGAAGCATCTTTATTTTTAAGTTGCGGGCGCCAAAGGCGCGAGAATTGCCAAATCCATTAACCACCGGGTGTGACCGCTTCATTAGTGATGCGCTTCGAAAACGAGTGCTTTTAGTGCATTAGTAAAATTCCTTGATCATAATGCGCAGAAGGCTCGTCCACAGGGAATTTGTTTGCCCGAAGGGCGAACAAACTCGCTTGCATGAAATACATATAATGATTTTATATAATTAAAATGCAAAAATAATTTAACTACATTCGCGACTTAAAAGCACTTGGGGCGGGATGGGGTGGCCATGATGATGAGGATATTCGTCTCACAAGCAGAAGTTGTCTTTTATCAGGTACCTGATAACTTGCCTATTTCCCTGCTTTTACGAGGAGTATTGGGAGGACTTTTTAAATTTAATACTAACGCGGCTGACTCCCTGCAACCGAAAGACAAGGGCCAAACAGGAAAAGTGCCATCGGGTAGCAGTAAAGAAGCTGAACGGAAGATGAACATCGAAACGCTCTCCTAGCTCTGAATTTTTGTTTCGCTTCGAAGGAAACATCATACCTGGCATGCATCCTTGCCGTTGACAAACGCACAGATGTCAATGGTGCTGAACCGATTCCCATAGACGTTAGGCTGAGAGCAGACGGTATTGTCAACGATGGGGATGTAGGTCTGCTGGAGGACCTTAGGCGAGGGACCCCCGAAAGACGTCGTCCCCCAACCAGACACCCTCCCCGACTTCCCAGTCAGATTCCCAAGGTTCCTCTTCGGCAGGCACGCAGCACGAATTCTGTCAACCGGAAATCATATTGGTTTAAATTTATTCCATGTTGCTTGTCCGCGCCAAATACATCTGGATGCGCAATGTGAGGTTCGTGGGCCGCTGAGGGCCCGAATCCGAAGATTTGGTGGCCCCAATCTTCCTAGCATCCCTATCGAGTTTGCTTTTACACAGTCTCGAAAGGATATCACTTTAGGTAAGCAGCTATCTTCATTTAATATCATGCAAACACATTTTTTCTCTGTCCTTGACATCTCACATGAAAATGAAATATTTCACCCGCTACAAGTATATTCTCAAGGTGCTTAAAATGCAACGAAGCTTTCCATTTGCCAAATCTGCAACTTGAGGTGCCAAAAATCATAGTGGACAACCAATCTACGTAATGTTTCTGCCCTGGCATTTCCCTTTGGAGCGCTTAAGCATGAATGTCTCAATCAAGAAATCGGCTTTTCGTGCATCTCAGCTTGGATTGATTGTTTGATTTTTGCGCTTTTTGTATACCGAAAACCTCATTCGCCATCAATTTCAGATGCCTTGCTAGGCTTTAAGGCAAGAGGCTTACCAGGTATTGCTTGGAAATTTGATTTTTTTTTTTAAAGACTAGGTTAGAAAGACGTGATTTTCTCATCCCAACGTTGGTCAACCTAACTAATCGACGCCAAAAAGGAAAGAACTTGACTTTTTTTTTAAGAGAAGGGCGAAGGGGAAGAGCCCTTGGGATCTGAAGGAAAAGCAAGATCATTATCAAGGGCATGATCGTGCTTAATCCTACACTGTAGACAGATCTTTATCGGAAATCCCACTTGAGTGATAAACGAGCTAGATGAAAAGGATAGAGTATGGCTGGAGGGTGACTATACACACAACGTAAGCTATCTCACGACCATCGCGATTCCACACTATTAGCTTTTGAAAGTTCACGTTCATGCTCCAAGAAAGCAACTAATAGCCAGGTGTACTTTGGAAGTGCATAGGACCGTGGTCAAGAGAGTAGTCAACCTCCAACCTGCATTCTGTACATTCGTAGAGAAATTGAGCTGCTAAGGTATTCGTGCCGGAAATATCTTTTCGAATCCTTGGTTCAAAAAGAAAAGAGTGGAGGAAAAGAAAGTTAAAAAAAAACTGGGAGAATTCATTGGGAAATGTTCGTGCTTCGTGTGCTGCTATACGGGTCTTTTGAGGTGAAGCAGAAAATATTGCATCAACTGTCCCTTGATGGAAGAAAAAAATTGGGAAAAGATGGAAGAGGAGAGGCCCGGCTTTACGTTACAAGATGAGTGGCTTAAGTTCATTTCCTCTCTGGCCAAGGCCAAGGACTAACCCTCGTCCATGAGTCTAAGGCTAGCATACCTGGCGGGGATCAGGGAGAAGAATCCTTTTTGTAGTTGTTTTCGATATTTACGTATTCACAGGTGTTCACATTCGCATTTGAGCACGTGGCAGAACCATTCTTAAAATTACACTTAACAGTAGTCACTCTTATTCTTGCCAGATGTAAAAAGCATCAGAAACTCGCGCAGTATTGGTAGAAGATATTTACATCTACAATTCTCATTTTTCATTTTAGAAACAGTACGCTCAGCTACCCCATTCGCAGGAATTTGGTCCATTCTCCCTTGCTGCACGGATCGCCACTGGTGGACCATCATTTTTTAAGTCTACACACACCAAGTTTATATTGAATTTACGTGTTCCAGTTTAAATTCATTTCAGTTGAATGGTCCCACAGAAACCCTTTAAAAATGTAAAACAAATTGAATCGTTCTGATGTCTTCCAGTAACTTTTTTTTCGCATCGGCATGCAGCCATTAGAATAGTGTGATTTTCCTTGAGTTATTGAAGTGCTTATACAAACTCTATGAAGTGATAGAACAACTTGTACTGCAAAAAAGAAGCTTACCCTTTCGTGTAGTCAATGGGTTGCGTCAGT
Organism: Darwinula stevensoni; assembly: GCA_905338385.1. Lineage (NCBI taxonomy): Eukaryota > Metazoa > Arthropoda > Ostracoda > Podocopida > Darwinulidae > Darwinula > Darwinula stevensoni. The sequence continues at coordinate 20,554 of CAJPEV010001246.1, read as the reverse complement.
TTGAGAAGAGCGATATCGTTCTTGATCGAAGTCGACGTGTATTGATAATTCTCATGGATAAACACCTTTTCTACGTCGTACACCTGCAAAATATTATTGCGGAAAATTTAATGAATAAACCTAGCTGCAACTTCATTCTTGTATGGTTTCTCCCGGAAACATACCTTTCTGGTAGAGCTCGCCTGCGTCACATCGTGTTCTCCGAGGGTGGCCTTGATCTTGAGGTTGGTGCCCGTGACGCAGTGGGCTGCGGTGAGGATCCAATGCCGTTCGATCACCGTCCCGCCGCACTCTTGCCGATAAGTTCCATCGTCGACGTTGATTAGGGCTTGATAGGGAAGGGAATTGGGCACGACGCTATTTCCGCCAACGATGCGGTTCGTTCCAGGGAGCATGCAATCGCAGCTTTCTATACAGGATGAGGAGATGAAACGCTATATAGGAGTGATATTCAAAAATGAAATACACGTATACAAGAATTAATACTAAAAATCTTCTTAGCAAAATTTCTTTAAACCGCTCAATATCCTGATATTTTTGCAATTACAAGATTTTTTAAACAGTTATAGTGCTTTAAGTTAGTCAGTGTACGTTTTAAATTTAGATCGGCCCGTTCAATGTGTTAGATGCAACGGTAATTTGCTGAGCATGTAACAAGTGTAAGTGAAAATATATGTAAGACGTCTTACCTATGGAAGTACCTTGACCGGACCCCGATGTCGATTTCACCTCGGTGTCGATCCGACACTGATATTTCTTGGAAGTCGAGGTGTAGAAATACCTCCAAACCTTCAAGGTGTTCCCGGACGTCTTGACGGAAACGGAGCTCTGTCCGGAACCGCAGGGTAAATAGTACCAGGTGCCATCGCCGAGATCGAAGAGGAAGAAGTCGTTTCCGGTGCAAGGAATGTTGTAGTCCTGACAGGTTAGTCGGAGGATGTAACCGGGGGATGTGACAAGCGTCATCGCCTGATTCACCGCGACATTATTTTGGAAGAATGTCGGATAATAGGGCGAGTTCAGAGTCCACGCGGTTCCGGGATTAATTTGGTATTGCTGACTCTGACTCTGCTTTGGAGTGATTGGGAGACCGAGAGGAACCTCTGGGATGATGAAGGGAAGACCTTCAGATCCGTTCACATTTTCCTTGGGAGTTATTGGAAGACCTTGGAATCCATTGGTATCATTCCTTTGGGTGGCTGGAATGCCCTCGGATCCGTTCACAATTTCTTTGGGAATTATTGGAAGACCTTGAGATCCATCTTCTGGGGTGATTGGCAACCCTGTCTTGATTGAAGGCAGAAGAGGAAAAACTTCGACTTCCGAATAAGCAGGGGATAGAACCTTCATAAGCAGGATTACATATAGCGGAAAATTCATATTGACCTTAACTACTCCCCGAAGAAACCCTTAATGGAAGACGTAATAGTCGTTCAGATGCACAGCTTCACAGCGACTAGTCCATGCACGAGGATCTCGATCCGAGAAGACACCTTCGAGGTACAGTTTTAATATAGTAGCTTTTAAGGACACAATTGCGTAGTTTCCCTGCAGACACAATTTTGCAGATCCGGATTGAGTCCATGTGGAATGGTGAACATCTGTTGCCTCGCCTTTATCCCTTTGTATTTGGCTGCGAACCCATCTGCGATAGCTTACGCAGATTTTGTCCTATTGCGTCGGAATCTGTGCGTCCAGGAACTCCACAGTAGAAGGGAATGGGACTTTTCAGCAGTGGTGTATTCAGGAATTTTATGCGATGGAGGGGGGATTGATGCCTCAGATTTGTGAAGGCCTATAATATTGTCAACTTTAATTACTCTCATCATTTCCTCAGACTTAAATCGCTGAATAAAATAAAGACTTACTTTTTTTTAAGGGGGTGGGGAACTAAGCAGCCATCTCCTCTCAGATCCGCAAGTGCTTTTCAGTAATCTTAAAAAAATGCCACTCTTCAAAGGAGAATACGAAATCTTCTGAGATAAACTGCCGAGCCGACTTTATAAAAAAAATCAGAAAACGGAAACCATTAGTATTAAAGAGTCAACATCTTATGGGAATAATGTTTCAAAAGGACTCGAAGGTGGGGAAACGTCTCTTCATCCGATATATAGTAGGTGTACAGTAGAATGAAGGAAATTCGAATCTTCTTCATCCTTCTGCCTTGGAAATTGCTGCCTAGTAATGGGATCCCTGAAAAGATCTTACCTCGAAACCGGTTCGTCTGGGCACTAATCAGAATCTTCTTCCTACAACGTTTCATTCCATTTGTATGAATTGAAATAACAAAGAATAAGCTCGAATCCTAATCTCCGTCCACTTAGGGAAATATTTATAGTTTTTCTAAGACAAATATGAACCAACGGAAGTCAAATGTGTCGCTGTGCTGGATGTCGGATTTTAGGGAAAAGCTTGTTCGGCATAAAGAAAGTCAAGTTCGACAGTTGTGAGACTTGGGGCCTTGTCGCTTCGTCGTGCTCCAAGAGATATGCCCTCTCCGCGCATTTCCCTAGCAAAAATATTCAAATGCAAATTCACAAGTGCATGTGAATGCGGTCTCATTACTCCATTTGCCATGCGGACAATGTTTGATTTCAATTCATGAGAGTGAAATCTATAGTTAGTATCCATTGGAATCCAAGATTCATGGAAAGAGATCAAATTTCTTATGCAGTTCGAATGTGAGACTCATGATATTCGGATTCTCATTGTTCCTCATTCCATCAGGATAACATGTCATCGGGAAACTTAAATGAGAAGTTCAAATTGCATCCTGGACTATGAAGAGAAGTATATTTGCCATGAAATCAACGGTTTGATTTTGAGAGTATCAGTTTACATCACAATATCTCTCAACTGTCACATTTGACTTCATGTCGAACAAGTTTTTCCCTAAAGTCTGGCATCCAGCATAGCGACACATTTTGACTTTCTTACGTCCATATTTGTCGTAAAAAAGCTGAACGAACTTCTTTTAGACAAAATGGCTTATGACTAGCTGGCTGCTCGCAACCAGTACATAATTGATGAAGTTGGATGAAGTTGAGATGTGAAGAAGAGATCTGAACAAGGTCTGGAATTTGGGGTATCCGATCAATTCCTCGCGGTCAGTTCCCCGTGGTCAATTCCCCGACGGTCAGTTCCACGAGTGACTATTTCCCCGATGTTACATATCAGCGATCTCACGGTCGCGTATGGAGGGCAATCGACAACACGGTCTCGTACAGGAATTAATTCCCTTCTTTCAGGATTTTCTAAAATCCAGATGCGAGTGAAGTCCTAGTCTGAATACTTTTGGACAAAAGACGCTATTTCTGTCTCAAGGTTAATAGCCGAAAATAAAATGCCACCCATACCTGACATTTTATGGAGACTGCAATCTCCATGTCACGGCATCAATTTATGGTCTACCCCTTTGCTTGCCTGTGAAGAGGTACAATGACAACATGACAACCCTACCCGATGAAAGTTTCATTATGATTTAATCGTGAAAGGAGACTGACCATCGAAATGCAATGTAACTGACATGACAATACTTCCAAAAACTCATGTTATACTCCTACTACGTTCTCCGTCCGTCCCTATTCATTTTGATATTAATGAGCACATGACCGTCTGGAACAAAAAGATTCTTTCCTTTCTCGCTTTTCACGAATTCAAACTTTCGCACCGTCCAAGGACTGAAAACTTAATGATTTGAATCCTGAGTCATCCTGCTTCTCCACATGAAGTCCTATTTTGCATCTTGGTAGTCATCTTGTCGATCGTCTCATCTCTGATGGTTGAGAGAATTATCTTGCAACCATTTCTGTTGCCGTTTTTCATCTTTAAATACCTTTCCCGTGAGAACCTCTATCAATGATCTGACTGGCATTGTATCGATTGTCATTGTATCGGTTGGCGAACCAAGTCTCCTGAGATGGAGAGCAAATAATTAAAATGATCTCCTCCCTCCAGGATTAGAGAAGATAAGCGACTTTCCCCTTCCGTCCGCCAGACCTACCACGCTTTGGTTCCGACTCGGTTGGGGGAATTCGCCATTCGGGGAACTGTGATTGTTGGGAAATATGACTTGGTCATACTTCTGAAAGCATTCCTAAATTTCCTGCCGGGTTGCATTTGTTCAAATATATATTACCCCTTGATATCTCGCTCTAATGCAAATGTGCGAAAAAATGAAGTTTTGAGGGCCATTTTGGATGTAATGGTGCCATGTACCCCCAAAAAAGCCTACGTGATAGTTTTGATTAAAACAAATAATTGCAGAGCATCACCATGATCACGATTAGAGTCCTGCATTTGCAGCAGCGAATATTGAGCTGAGGAACATATTTGTTTCGGGCAACTTTCGGAGCTCGTATTACATGGAAACAAAAAAAAAGTGCAAGAGCGTCACATACTTTGTTTCACCTGTCTAAGATGTGAAGGCAAGCAAAGAACATTTTGGCACTTGCACTTCAGGCGCCTGTAAGTTGGCCGTTCGTAAACTCAGTCTTGGTAGAGCGTTCGTAGCGTGAGGACGTAGTAGGAGTATAACATGAGTTTTTGGAAGTATTGTCATGTCAGTTACATTGCATTTCGATGGTCAGTCTCCTTTCACGATTAAATCATAATGAAACTTTCATCGGGTAGGGTTGTCATGTTGTCATTGTACCTCTTCACAGGCAAGCAAAGGGGTAGACCATAAATTGATGCCGTGACATGGAGATTGCAGTCTCCATAAAATGTCAGGTATGGGTGGCATTTTATTTTCG
>CAJPEV010001245.1:14248-72430 GCA_905338385.1 Darwinula stevensoni | reverse complement strand
GGGGGCGGGTCCATGCTGTCTGCTTTCCGCAGGTATTCAGAGAGCCTTCATGTTGAACAGTTATAAAAAGAAAGCAGCAGCACATGGCACATGAATACGAAGTGGGAAAGAAGCCGGCACAATTCCCATATTTTTTCATGGGACCATGCATACTGAAGTGGCCCGAATCGGAGCGGATTTTTTCCACTCGGATGCACGATCCTCTCGTAATTTCTTGTCACTTCCCCATAATCGTGCACCGGGGTCGTTCGCCGCTGCCCAGAATCGGATGGGCCTCTAAGGTGATGAAGGCCTTCTCGCGAACGAGTCCTCGGTCTATATTCTGTTTCCTTGGGAGTCCGAGACCATCTCGGACGTGGACCAAGCGACATCTGGGTGGAAGGACCTTTCGGAGCCCTCTCGCTCCCTCGCCGCTCGGCAGCTCCTGACACGCGGCATCGATTTCTCGCGCGATGGAGAACGGCCAGGGAATTCTTTCGACGTCCGTGAAAACGCGGCTCGAAAGATGGAATCGAAGGCGTGACGCTCGGTGGTCAGTTTTCCGTGCTTTTCGCGCGAAACTTATTCGAACGGTTCGTCGAACTCCCGGGTTTCGCGCGGAATTTCATTCGAATTTGGTGCAGTCCTGCATTTTTTGCCTCGAGGCCGTCATCCAGAACGACAGTTGACGCACCCGACGCCAACATTTAGCCCGTAAGTGTAGAACTGGATACACGATTCAGGACTGCAGCCTGGTTAGCTCCGCCATCGCATTATACCGCTTCAGAGAGCAGGAGATGTGGGTTCGTGATTCCCCACCGACCAGCGGTCGTGTGGTGACGTTCAAACATCCCGTTGCGAATGTTTAACCGCGACTGCAAGGAGATGGATTCCCTTCGAGTCTTGGACGCATGGCATCTCCGATCGATCCGTTCCCGACTCCGCGTCCCCCTGATGCCGCCGACACGCCGCAGACGTCCTCCCGATTCCGCGAGCACGGCACGCCCGCGCACGAAAGCGGCGACCGCTCGGAAACGACTCCGACGCGACATTCGAGACGACCCTTCGGCGAGTGGGTCCTTGCCGCTTCATCAAACCGGGCCTCCCGCGACTCATATTTCATCCCCCTCTTTTTCAATATAAAGTCTCCGGAGCAATAACGAACGGGGCGGAAGAGAATGAGGGATTTCTAATCGATACGTGGTAGGAGACGAAGGGCTTGATGAAAGGCCCAGCCGAGGGGCGTCGACCGAAGAAGGCTTTTAATTGCAGTCTGCGCCGCCACGAGACCCGCTTCTCCGATCGTCGCGAATCCTTCCACGCGTTTTCGGTTCGAGTCGGCGGGAAGCGATAACACTCTTTCATCAAAGAAATGGATTCAGTCGCGGGCTAAATGGGGCAGATGGGTTTTCGCGTCTTTCCTTTCATCTCCGTGACGTCAGCTGCAGATCATCCTCGAGACCTTATTACTTTTCTTCTGCGTCTCTCCTTTCTAGCCGCTGAGATATAGTGATTAGCTCTAGGTAAAATCAAGGGAGAGAGGATATTCCTTTTCATTTCTCCGAGAAAGAAAAGCAGATAAGATAGAACGAGGAAAGGGGAATGGGAGAAACCCTGTTGCTGCCGGCTTTTTTCTATTTTCCCTTTCTGAATGGGAGACGAAAACTCGTTTCCTCCTGTTTCCCCCTTAACGTCGAACGGTTTAGAATCCTTTTCTTCCTCTCTTCCCTCGATGCAATTCGGTATCCCTGGGTTTTCAGATGTCGGACAACAACGTGTGCCGGATGCATTGGGAAGGAGAGATCCCGGCTTCGTTACGGCGATTGGACCTCAGCAACAATCTCCTCACTTCCGTCCCTCGGATCCCCATGCCCAAACTTCGTCTCTCAGGTCTGATTCGGATCGGATGAGAATCGATGAGAATCGGGTACCGGGTGGAGCCGTCGCGGGCACCCCGAGATAGAGAGGAAAAATGACGATATTCCAGATGCAATCAGTGGAGGCAGTGAGGCATTGGATTGCTTTCCACCTTCTTTTTCTGCTTTCTTCCTCTTCGAATAACCACGTCTTGCTCGACGGAGAATTATGAATCGGAGATACATATTCCCGTCCCTCGGATTTCCTCGGAGGAAGACGAAGGGTATCCGGGTTCTTCGTGCAACTCATCCCCTCCGCTTTCGTGACGTTCAAAGAACTTTTCGTGACGTTGGAGGAACCCTTTCGAAGCACTCTCGTGTCTGTTTCTCTCAACACGGGGTCTCATGAGAGAAGTAGCGCGAGTTTTTTAAACATCAATTTGCAGACGACTTGTTCTCTTAGATCGTCTAAAGTACATTAAGCGTTTAAAAGCCGCCCCCCCCCCCCCAACCTCCCCCGACGATCCGGCCGAGTGGAAAGGAGAAAAAAAGGAGTAGGGTAGGAACTGAGGCGGTGACTCCGCATGAAGGCTTACTTCCTCGATGTCAGCATGTCCTAACTTCCTGAGTCATTCAGTGCCTGGACGAGGAATTCGCCCTGGATCCTGAACGGTCATAATGCACTCCCGAGAGAGAAAGAGAGAAAGCGATCTCCAAGTTTGAAGGGGTCTCGGCTGAGGTGCAAAAACGCCGAGAAAGCCGCCTTCAAACCTTACTTCCGATAAGGATATAAGCTCCTTCCATGACTCAGCCCATCTGCGGATATTCTGTTGGAATGATTGCCACGAAGGGCCTTGCCTTCCTCCGGTTTCTTTCCGGCGCGACAACGTTCGACAAGGGCGTGTGGAATCATGCCAAATAAGAGTCTCTCCGTAGAGTCCCTAGATAGTAGAACCCCCACCTAGTCTTGAATTTAGTCTCGCTCGGCTTATTCATCGTAAGCCTTCACTCTTGTCTCGTGGAACTGAAGGAAATGTAACCATTAGGTTTCCACTATCTGATTACGGTGAATACATATTCTGCTTCATCATTTACTAGAGCTCTTACTATCAATTTTGATTTTTTGAAATTTTGGTTTGGAATTTTAAGACCAGAAACTTGTCTGAATCTTTTTCTTTCACGCGGTCTCACCCAAAACTCATGAGATCACTTCAGCAGATACCCCTCCGGAATGCATTCCCCCACTCCCTCAGAATACAACAACATTACCATCAAAACGCTTTCTTTTCAGCCAGAGTAACTCGAAAATTTAAAAATGAAGCCTCCCGATATTGAATTCCTTGAAGTCACGGATGCGATAACTTGACGTCAAGAATATCTTCATCGGCTTTCTCTCGATACACGCCCCCGATAACCGACACAAAAAAGGTAATTATTTTGGCTGGATCCTACAGGAAACCCGCTGATGTGCGACTGTCACCTGGAATGGCTACACGAAGAGATCTCTCGGGGCAGAAGCGAGGGAGGGGAATCCCTGGAGTGTTTCTACCCGAGGGAGTTACGAGGGAGGGCGCTGTGGGACTTGCCCCGACCCATGCTGGATTGCGACCCGCTGGGGAGGGCAGCGGACATCGAAGACCCTTGCATCATGGCGCAGGCTCTCACTCTCACTTATCCGCAGTCTCTTCTGCTCACGACTTCCGCTCCCGTGCCCCTCGACCCTCCTTATCCCGATTACCTTAAAGGGCAACCGAGTTATCCCTTCCCCGATCATCTCGCGCACCTCAGTTCTGCTTTCCCGATTCAGCACGGTGACATCGCTCACTTGAATTCTCCGTACCCCGTTCACCCTGTCATCGGTCTCCCTGAGTCCTACGTCGTCGGCGAAGGTCAGATATTTAACGGATATCCATCACGTACAAATAAGACGATCGAGTATTATTTGCATTGATGTATGAGCAAAATATTGATATGTATTATACATGATGAAAAATAGGCGAGAAAACTTTTTTAATTATGCAGCGCGATGATAAAATTAATCATGAAAATGAATCATTTCATGTGCTTATCAGGCAAGCCGAACGGGACTGGAGTGTTTGCAGGATCGACGATATTGGAGGAGGGAGTCCATTCGTCGGAGAACGAGATCCCCATCTCGACGAACGCCACCGATGGACCCTTTAATGAATCGGTGGAACAGGGAACACTCTCGGGCGGCGGCAACGTTGCGGGCAGCGGAAGCGGACCCGCGGATGGTAGCGGCGGGGAAAACGGGACGGAACCGGTGCCTCGGTTCCAACAACCCATCTACATCACGTCGCCTTCGGGACCCTTCGCTGGGCGGCCAGACGCCGGGACGGGAGAAGCGAAAAAGGCTATATCCAACGACTACCAGGTCGGGGACACGCCCACGATCTACGTCGGGTCCATTCACGACAGCGGAGTCGGAAGCGGAGGCGGAGGTGGAGGTGGAGGTGGAGGTGGAGGTGGAGTGGATCCCTTGATCGTCCCTCCCGACTTCGATGTTCCCCCTGGAAGCGGGGGGATCAAGGGGGACGAACACCATCCGTCAAAGACCCTGTTCGGCATCCCCATCCCCAGACTCCCTTTCGACTTCCGATTCTCCGTCAAACTCAACAAGGACAAGGATAAAGAGAAGTTCGCCAAGGCCAAGGCCAAGGAGAAGAAGAAACAGCCGGGATTCGCAGGACCGGTATGGATCGAGGACGAAGAGGGTTACCCGCAGATCCAGAGCCCCGGTTCCGGTCCCTACAACGACCAGCACGACTCGTCACCCGTTCGGGGTAAGCGTCCCCCTCTCCGGGACGAGCATCCCCCCCTTCGGGACGAGCAAACACCCCTCTGGAGCAAACAACCGCCCCCCCGGGGCAAGCAACCTCCTCTTCGACCTCAATACGAAACTCATCCCGTTCGTCCTCAAGATGAGGAACACTCGGGTGGACAGCAAGAGGAACAATATTCGCGATATCCTCAAGATGACCAGAACGATGAATCGGGTCGTCCCGATGACGGCGAAAAGCAGACCCACTTGGCCCACTTGCCGGACGGCCGATATTCGAAACGTCCTCAAGATGGGAAATATTCGCCTCGCCCTCAGCCCGGTCGAAATCCGGGAAAATCACAAGAAGGAAAATTCTCCCAACGCCCGCAAGATGGACGATACCCCGGACGCCCTCAAGACAGCCAATACTCGGATCACCCTGAAGACAGCCAATACTCGGACCACCCTGAAGACGGCCGATACTCGGACCACCCTGAAGACGATCGAGACTCGGGACAGTCCGGAGACGGAACTTATCACGGAGACCCCAACGAGGAAGGAGACGCAGGGCATCCCTACGACGACGGAGACGACGGAGACGGCGGAAGCGACCCCGAGACGGGACGCGGACGACCGGCGGACGAAGAACCGAGCCGCTGGAACCTGGTTTCGACTTCGGCCCGCCCGGATCACTCGGACGATCACTCGGACGATCACACGGGCGATCACTCGGACGATCACACGGGCGATCACTCGGACGACCACTCGGGCCAGAGCGGCGAGGATTATCGTTCGGGACCTAAGAAGGAATTCTCGCGTCCCATCTCGGTGACCACGATCCCGAGTTCCACGTTGCGACCCCGCCCGACCCAAGACCACCCTTTCCGCGCTCGACCCGAAGAAGACGACAGGAATCGCGGCGGACAGAAGACGGAAGAAGCGACGGAATACCCCGATTACGAAGCGTACGGCGACATCTACACCGGAACGGGCACGGGTCACCGCGGATACGACCAGATCCCGAGTCCGACGCCGGGCACGTCCATGATGACCCCGTCGGAGAGCGTGACCACGACGTACCCGACGTACCCCACGAATCCGACGAAGCCCCCCGAGAGGCCGAAAGAAAAAGCCGTCACTCATTTCGTCGATAATTCCGGTCACCGACCCCTCACGGAGATCTACGCGTCGGCGGAGTCTTCCTCCATCTTGAATCCGCCTGGGACCCACCCCATCGACCCCGACGTGAAACCCGAAGTCGACGTGTGGCACAAGGGAAGCCCCCAAGAGGGCGTCCAGGAAGAACCCGGCTTCACGTTCGAGGACTTCCTCTCCTATTTCACGGACAGCGGGGCGAAAGACCTGTCGAAAGAGGAGAAAGAGGCCGCGTCGCGGAGCCGAGGACTCGACGACACCGTCCTGGATTACATCGGATACGAACCCGGATCCACACCCGACAGGCAGGACCCCGGCGTCCGCGACCCCGGGTCCGCACCCGGCGTCCGTGACCCAGGATCCGCATCCGGCGTCCGCGACTCCGGATCCGCAACCGGCGGACACGACCTCGGGTACGCGGGGGGCGCATACGACACCGGACCCCACCCCTCAGAGCGCAGAGCCTCGCAGAACGCGAGCGACCCTTTAGCCCGAAACGCGGAGATCACGTCCGGGTCCACCGGCGTGGATTACGAAGATCTCGTCCTCTTTCGGGACGGCATGGCCAAAGGTCTGGAAAACGACATCTTCCTCCATCCGACCGCGACGAACGGCTCCGGTTCCGCGAACCGGGGTCCACTCTGGTGCCTTTCCCTCGTCTTCCTCGCGATCGTCCGCCTCCGCGACAGGTAATGCGGAGACGCGGGAACGAGAGATTTGCTCACGTCGGAAACGTTCGGTCGACTAGTCCCGTTCCGCTCGGATTGTCTCTGGCTTTCACCAATTTTTTCGTCGGAGAGTCGATGGTCTTTTGATCCGTTGCGTCACGCTGTGATGTTGTTACAGTTAATTTTGTCGTGGAGATGCAATAGATGTGCACGACGGTGAATGACTGCCCATCAGTTCCGCCGCGATCGATTCTTCCTGCGCAATATCCGCGAATGCGTCTCACAATAAAGATATTTTTTTCTCCCCTAACCCTCCGAGTCGCACCCGATTTCACCGGCGAAGAAGGCTCCAAGGTAGCTGGACGAAGCGAAGAAGGTTCGAGGGTGGATGGACGAAGCGAAGAAGGTTCGAGGGTGGATGGACGGAGCGGAGAAGGTTCAAGGGTGGGTGGACGGTGAATGGAAAGCTGGAGGGTGGACAGAAACGAGCGCTGAAGTGGGCAGAGCATGAAGTGTGCCTCATCGAGGAGTCCGCGATCTAGGTCGGTTCCGAGATCAAATCCTCCGCCTTAATATATCGTGACCTGGATAGAATAGACGTAAAAGTGGAAGACGAAGGGTGTGGGGGAATATCTCGATGCATGCCTACGTCAGAGAGGGAGAGAGAGAGGGAGAACGTGCACGCATTGTTGATAATCCGGAACGGAAGAAGAAAGAGGATTCGGAGGAGTTAGCTTCTCCTGGATGACCGTGCCACCTGTTTCCGGCATTTTAGTGTCAAGGTTCTCATCGCCTCTATGATTACGTTCTCCCCTTCTCTCTCCCTCTCCGTTCGAGAAAGGAAAAACGCTTTCCGTGGGTGCGTCCGTGTTCCATCGGCGAGGAGCACGAGGAATAAATCCCAAGAGAGTGAAAGAATCCTTAAAAATTAAGCCCGTTATAGTCAGAGAGGCTTGACGAACTTTCTTCTTTCTCGGCTGAAATCACGAAGCTTAAACTGGAACCTCGGTTCATATCGCGATGAAATGAATCAAATATTCCCCTGTCACTGAACTCTCTCTCTCTCTCTCTTCGTGACGTTCAAGGGCGGGTTCCTCCTGGCCCCCGTAGAAAGAGGAATAACAGACCGAGACCAGATTTTTTTTCTTGCTTGCATCGATGTACATGTGTTCGTCTCGTCCGAGCGGTCTCGGATTTTTTTACGGGTCGGAACGACATCGTCGTTAATGAGGTACTGCCAGCTGCAACTAAGACTAAAACGCTTCTCAGTTTAATTTTCTCAAGAAGGCTGATGGGTCACTTGTCCGCGGAAGAGTTTGCCATCGAACCATTCGGCCACCGAACTACTCGGCCACCAAACCCGGTCTCCTCGGATGATCTTATCGTTACTGGGACCAGAAGAGGAATACGATAAAAGGAATTGCCCGAAGCATAGAAGTTCTCATTCCAAAACGGGACACGATATTAATAAATGAAAAAGGGGGAGACCGTTGAATAGCTGTTGCCTAGAGGAGACGAAATATGAAACTCGTCGTTCCGATCTGAATGGTCTAGACCCAGATATGTAGGTGAGAACTCTAAGCCATGAAAATGCACTGGAAAGATAACAGGAAGGAGGTTCATCCAGAGAGGTTCATCCAGGGAGGTTCATCCATGGAGGTTCATCCAGGGAGGTTCCTTCCAATCCCCCAACCACTCGGCTTCGAAAGTTGGATTCCGTGATGTCTCACTCGCACCAAGTCTCGAGGTCTTTCACTTCTAACCCCATAGCGTAACCCCTTTGCCTTATCTCTACACGTGCGATATCATCTCACTCTCACGGAGTTGAGCTCGACGATGTTTCACTCGATCCGGTCGTGGAATTTTTCGGATTGGATCATGCCCTTTGGCTTTATAGATGCAATGAATCTACCGCTCCGTGGTCCCCTTCGGTGACGTCACCTAATATTCCAATCTCAAGCGAATGATGTTTTAGTTTTGGCCTTTCACCTTCCAAACCGAATCTAGCCAACGTGAAATATCACACGTCCGTGTTAATTAGGGCAATTCTGAACCGAGCGCCATGAAAGTAGTGAAACGATGCCCCGCCTGTAGCGGAAAGATGAAGGGGACTCACACTCTGACGTCATGGGTCTCAGTCGACGCGACGAGGGCAAACGGGGGAATCATTCCATTCAGCTTCTGGAACCATCTACATCAGCGGTTCTCAAACTTTTTACGCTGCGCCCCCGGGGAAAAATATTCATCATAAATAAAATAGTGACCCTGGCTCGGCGTCGCGCCCCCATTCTCTCTGAGAGCAGTACCTAGAAATTGAACTTAGACCACGGATGCTTCTTTCATGCGATGATCGAAAAAATAGGAAACGGATAACAACGTTTCAGGGACTGCGTCACAGCTAGGAAACGGATTATCATTCGCGTAATTTATTGAGAACGACGCTCACATGCTTCTGGGCCCGCACATGATCGAATCTGGACTGGACGATAACAACGACGCGCAAATCCCATTTTCAAAGATCTGACAGAGAAAAGTCTTCGGAAATTTTGCTCTGCCAAGGAAAACCGGCTCTTCTGCGTCGTTGAGTCTCTTCTACTATTTATTTAGACAGAACGAGTGCACGGACACTACATTCATCGAGCACTCAAGTTACGGCCCAAAGGGACGCACGATTTTTTTGTCATCTTCATTCGAATCGTAGGGAATCGCCGACAGAAACGTCCACGCCTGAAAAAAGGCATTTAGTTTAAAAATCTGCCCCTTGAATTTAGTCTTGCACTCCTGGAGAAAGTGCCAGAAACATCTGAGGGAATGCGATTTATTTACATTGAAAAATAGATAGATCAATAAAATGTTCCATAGTTTTTTAAATTGCACATCGTAATAGATAATTTTAAAAAAATTCCCATCACCTGTTCCCCCCCCCCTCCCCCCGGGACCCTCTCGCACCACCCATTTTCAGAACTCCTGATCTACACCTTCAAGAGGCAGGAAATCTTAACACATTTTTATCACACACTTGTTTGCAAGAGCAATCAGATTCGGCACAGCAACACAGCGGCAACGTTGATCGTACGCAGAAATTTTGAGACGTGGTTGATTTATCGCTGAAGAATCAACAACAAGGAAATATCAATAATTCGATTGCTGAGCGCTCTGGAAAATTTGGTGAATTAATCGAATTCCAGAGTGTTGGGATTCACTCATGGCCAAGTCGATTGGATACAATTAAATACAGATTGTTACGTTTGCTCTCACCGAAGTTTCAATCACGTTTGAACGCGGAATTCTTCACATTGTCTCAGGAATTAAACATTCGAGATTGCCCTTTTGTAGAATGAGAAACGCAAGAGAAAATAGGTTCCCGCGACCAACGAGAGATTTTCCGATTCCATCACTCGTGTCTCGAATGATTCCCCGGTGCTTCTGAAACGATACCCGATCACTTCCCACATATAACTTGGGGAAAGGCGCTGGAATTCTTCGCCTGAAGAGTTAAAGAGATCCAAAGAAACTCGAGGGAATTCCCCTTCCAAACCATAGAAGGATGTTTCATCTACATATGAAACTCCCTGGGGGGGAGGAGCAGGTGGGAGTGGGGGAGGTTCTTGATGCATTACCTGTTATGCATTTTCTATAATGCATTGCCTATAATGCATTACGAAGCTCCCTAATCCCTTTATAAAATATGTAAAGAGGTACGTTAATCCAATAAAGATGGAAAAGCATCGTATCTACTAATAAGGCTTTGTCTCTCGTCCACAGAAGAAGAAAAGGAAGTCTGAGGGTTTAACCGTGTAACTTTCGTTCTGGGTCCGATCATACAAAAATGTAGCCATTTGAGTAGGCTGAGCCGTGAATTTAAAAGAGACCGACACTCCTTGTTTTTCATAAAGACATGTGATAGTAATTAGTCAAAATATTCTGAAGAGATTAAATAAAAAGTGAGACATGTGACCATCCGGGTTCTGGTAGTTAAAGAGACCACCCAAAAAGACGGAATGAGACTCGCATAGAACCGGGCATGAACCGACGGTTTCTCGTTCGGTAAAGGAAGTGACAGCTTCACGTGCACTCGACTGCGCCGAGGTGGTACTTGCTTCAGTACTTCCGACCGAGCCGGGTGCATTGCAAAATACTTCAATGTTGCAGCATCATAAATCTCACCAATGTATACTAAATGTCGCGGAAATATCGAGGCAACGTCCCTCGATGCAAACAAGATGAATTTTCGGAATCACAAAACAACTCAAGCAATGGGAGAAAGTGGAAAACAGACCGGATTTGGTTGCGCGAGTTTCCAGCTTAAAACTCGATGAACTCAACGGATCTCACCAAGCGGCGCGCACTTGGAATTGTGATGGCACGCATTTACGTGATAGAGTTTCGGAAGAGGGGCCTTCCTCGAGCTCACATTCTCATGGTATTGACAGATGAGGACGAGATAAGAGGCGCCGAAATGACTGATCTGGTAGTCTGTGGAGAAATCCCTGATCAAGACGAAAATCCGAGACTACGAAGTAGTCGCATCATGCATGATTCATGGCCCGAGCAGTGCTTTCAATCCTAACTCTCCCTGTATGGAAAACGGAACCCGTACTAAAGGACATGTTAAAGATTCTGTCTCCGAGACGCGTGAAAGTGAAGACGGATACAGACGGCGGAACAACGATGCGACTGCCAAAGTTGGTCGCTTCGAGGTGGACAACCGATGGGCCGTTTCTCACAACCCCTTCCTTCCACTTAAATACAGCGCCCACATCGACGTAGAGGCCTGCTCCGGTATCAAAAGGGTCAAATACCTCTTAATTTCGTTTATTTCACCGAAGGCAACGGGGTGTAAGCCCTTCAGCGTGCGGCAAACTCGTTCACGACACTAACGGCTTGGTTTCAACTGAATTCGGAAGACCAAAACTCCCAAAATTATCCGTATACTGAAGTTCCGAACCAGTTCTGCTGGGACTCCAGAAAAGAAATGGAAACCTCGACAATGAGGAGGCTAAAATGCGATTGGGCGCATGTACTCTGTAAGCCCAACTAATAGAGAGCGCTGTTTATCTGCGGCTACTTCTCCACGAGAAAGGACCGACATCATTTGAAGACTTAGAACAGTTCACGACGAAGTTCGCACGACATTCGGAGAAGCTGCTAGGAAGCTGAAACTACTCGCAGAAGGCATTGAATGGGAACGATGTCTTGGCGAGACCTCATCATTTCAACTTCGTCAGCTCTTAGCCTTTTATTTGGGTTTTCTGCCTCCCAAATGACCCTCTTTCGCTAAGGGAAAATTTCAAAGAATACTTCTCCGAAGATTACCGCAGAGACCACGACACGGTAACAAGCAAGAATTTAGCCCTTGCAGACGTTCAAGAGACACTTACGATTCACGGAGTCAGTCGTTCTCAAAATGAGACTTCCAAAATCACAGCGACAAGCTGGAAGCAATGATCCTGTTTTTAACTGTGATGTAGAAGCAAGACTCGGCGTTGGGTTATGTTCGAAACTGAATCCGGACCAAAGCAACATAGTGAAGGAAATTTTAATCGCGGTTGAGAGCGACACCAGCCCAAATACTTTTTTCATCGATGGTCCTGGAGGAACTGATAACAACTTTGTCTAAGAATGTTTCTTCACATTTTGCATAGCCAGGGCCAAGTAGTTCTTGCATTGGCCTGGACTGGTATAGCCGCGAATCTCCTAAATGAAAGATCACTCAATGTTCAAGTTTCCCTTGCCAATTCTTGAAACGTCAGTTTCGAGCATCAAACTCAAGAGCAAAAATGCAGAGCAACTCAGAAGGGCACAACTCCTTATATGAGCTGAAGCCCCCATGGCTCTTGGACTCGTCCTCAGCACGTTGGACCATCTGCTTCGAGATGTTACAGACGACGACCGTACTTTTGGAGGAAAAGTTGTTGCATTCGGAGGCGATTTCCGGCAAGTGTTGCCTGTGATACGCCATGGAAGTCGGTCAGCATTAGTCGGAGCATCACTCAAGCGCTGTTCTCTCTGGCTCAGCATAGTTCAACGAAAACTTCAAGTAAATATGCGAACTGGAGCATGCGAACAAGACTTCAGCGAATGGCTGTTGAAATTAGGAGACGGTCGCCTTCGGACGTTCACCGAAATATCAGAAGACGCCATACGTGTTCCAGAAGTATGCAACTACAATGGTGGTCTCATCGAGCATGTTTTTGGTAGGAACTTGCCAGAAAATGTAAGAGACTTCGGTGACTGCGCCCTACTCTGCCCGAAAAACGAACGCTGCCACCACTCTAACGAAAGAATCACAGAGACACTACTGGATGGAGAGTCGAAGACGTATTATAACCTCGACAGTGTGGTCTCGGATGATGAAAAAGAGCAAAATAATTACACAATTGAGTTCTCAACAGTCTCACTCCAGCTGGGCTTGCTCCCCATAAATTGACTTTAAAGCGTGGTAAAATCGCCAAGCTCATAAGAAACCTGAATGGTAAGGGAAATCTGGTTAACGGAGTTCGAGTCTTCCTTGAGCGGCTACGAGACATGAGAACAGTTTGGACGTGGAGGTATTGACTGGCGAAGCGGAAGGATAGAGTGTTGCTTCCACGTATTGACTTGGCTCCGTCAGACCAGACGATGCCTTTCGCAATCAAAAGGCGACAATTTCCAATCCGTGTTGTTTTCGCTAAGACTATAAAAAAGAGCCAAGGGCAAACATTCAAACGAATCGGATTATACCTTTCAGAACCTGTATTTTCCCATGGACAGTTGCATGTTCCCTTTTCAAGAGTACGGCGCTTGCAAGACGTCAAGGTAAAGATAGAGTCTGTACCCCGACAAGCCCGATACCCAGGCAATTATGGCACCTATACACCAAATGTGTTCCGAGAGGTTTTGCACAATTTTTAATTTGCATAATATTGCACTTTGATTTTTCTTGAAGAACACGTAAAATTTCATGTATTAGAACAATTGACTTAAAAACAAAGGACATTTCTATTGCTACCGTTCTATGATTGAATTCAAAACATTTTTCTTAAGACCATATACCCGTATACCTCCAAGATATTCAGTATTTGTGGTAAAATCTGCAAAGCGCTACATTGTCAACTCGCGCAGTTTGCTCGAGGCTCCGCTAGTTCATTATATATTCACGTACTTTAAACTAGATGTTCACAACATTGAAAGGTATTTACAATATAAATTTGCTCATATTTATACTTAGATGTTTACATGCTTAGGTATTAAGCGTGCACCTGCTGAACTCGCCGTAAATTTTTAAAATTCAAATACTCCAAAGTAAAATGTCTTACTTTGCAAATTAAAGGCGAAAGGTGATGGCTTATCGAAAATACAGCTGGAAACAAAGTCGCATCCTGTTTTGAATGATAAATATTGGATAACATTCCACTTTGAGGCGGATGCTGACGAAGCTCCAACCGAGAACTGCCTCGGATCGAGCCAGGAAATGGAAAATGAACTCGAACCCTGGCGAGCTCATCAACAGGAAGTTACTTGAGTGAAACACGTTCGGCGGTTTACCTTCAGCCACGAATCGGAAGGCTGACGAAGACGGAAAATGTCCAGACCAGGAAATAGCCAGAATGTTGACATGCTCATGGGCACTAGTGAACTCGTTGCGTCATGGTTTCCTAGCGTGTCTAACATCACTGCATCACTCGTGATCTTCGTGCAATTTGTGCATGACCCGAGGAGCAAAACCCAGCATCGGATAGAATCAAGTGGAGCCCACCAGTGCTTTACTCTCACCCGGAAAAACAAGTGACGAATGAAGATGCGTCCCAAGAGGGTTAAGGAACATGTCATACACGAAGTAGAGAGGATGAGACTAAGCCGCGTCGATGTTTTTCACACCAAGGAAATAATTATGCCAAAATGTTAAAACCACTTCAAGGGATGTCAAGGGAACAGAAATTAGAATGAAAGATAGCTAACCGTAGGAACCCATGCGGATGTACGGTAGGACCTTTTGGAAGGCATCGCAAAAACCCGATAAGATCCCTCTCCGGATTGCAAGAGGATTATTGGATGCAGGACTGAGAAAGTGCAGTCAGGCTCGTTTTGGGAAGGCATACATTTGCACCTTCTAAGCACCTTTTCCAAAGCTCGCGATTCGATCAGTGACAGAAGATGGTAGTCGGCGTTTTTTTTTTCGTCAAAGAGAACTTGCAAACACCGGGGAATCTCGCCAAGAACGATCGGTCAGTGTGGAAAGAAATTGTCCCTGCATGCCCTTGCCAGTATTTTTATGAATCAAATTCCACCCATGTGGTTGAACTTCTTGGTGTTGCATTATATATCCCGAATAACGTAATCTAACTAATATTGTAGTTTTGGACATGAAACGTCATCAATTTTTCTGTAAGGGGAAAGGAGGGGTCATTTCACGTTTTCAGAAAAGCGAAATTTACCCTCCGATTTTTTATTAAAACTTTCAAAATTGCTGGGTCCATTGGGGAACTAATCCACATCAAATTTCAGCTCCCTAGGACAAGTTCTTTTTGAGAACGATTTGATTCATGCCAAAAGTACTGATTTCCGGTCCAGGTATTTTAAAGATCTTTTTAAGCCCTTTCATATTATGTGTTCCATTGATTTCAAATGCAAAGGCCACTTTGTTTAAATATTTTAATGACATCTTCAATTCTTCCTCTATCGATGTACCAATTTCTATTCGATATGGAAATGGATCAAAAGATACGAACAATAATGCGGCAGTAAATATGATATATATATTCTTAAATACATATCCTATCAGATATACTGTATAAAGTATTATACTTATCATATATTCATATGATATACTTTTATAAAACCTTCTCGAATACTGATGATAATACAATTATCAAGAATGAAACATTTAGTCAGGAATATCTGCATCAACCTACTGCACCTTTGCATCCAGAATATTCATAAAGTTACATTCTCTAAAGATTTTTATTATCACTAACTACTCCATTATTGTTTTTGTCTTTTGACTCAGCCCAAAATTGAAATACAGGTTCCCCAAATGCCAATATACAGTTGCAAGGTATTGCATTCCTTCAGTTATTGGCAATTAATTGACAAAAATTAATTTACATTTTTCAACTTGAACCATCAATTCACCACATCCATGCTTTGAGCCTTGGAGCACTTGTGTTGCTGATTAGCAATTTCAAATTACAGCTCTGTAAACACAAAATTAGGCAACTGTATACTATTTGATGGGGAACCCTGTATAGTACAAAAGAAAGGAACGCATTTTTTTATTTAAAAAAAATTATATTTTCTGGGATTAAAAGACAAAGGTCGAACATTTGTTTTCACGAATTTAATCCAAGTTAATTATAGCAAGGCACTTGATTGATGACCTCTGAACCGGACATGGTACTTTTTGGAAATATTCCATACTTGCGCCTCAAAAAGTATTTTTTTGATGTGGATTAATTTCTCACTTAACTAGCACACTAAATTTAATCTGAATAAGAGAGGGTCAGGTATATGGGATCGTTGACTTCCTATGGATTGATCCAGGCAGGAGGGGGGGGGGAGGGGGGAGATGATTCCCCCCAGCATATTTGTCAACGCCCCATGTGTTAAGACATGTGCAAAAGTAGTTGTTCAGATTCTTTCGATATTTCGATATATTTCGATATTTCGATATTTCGATATTTCGATATATTTCGATATTTCGATATATTTCGATATTTCGATATATTTCGATATTTCGATATATTTCGATATTTCGATATATTTCGATATTTCGATATATTTCGATATTTCGATAAGGTATTTTTAATATTCCAGTAGTATTGGTGCAGGGCCGTCGATTTGACGCTTTTTCAGAATCGGATTATCGTTTCCAGTATGGTTGCATCGTAAGATTTGCTTCCAACCTAGACGATTTTCAATCCCGATTATGCTTTTTTAGTTCCTTTATTGAGATTTGAGAGAAGGAAGATAGCTTGCCACAAGGCGCTTGGGGTACGTATTCACCACAAACTTAGCTTAAAATTTACTGACTTCATGACCCGTTACCGAACCTATCGGCGGTTAATCGGAAACTGGTAAACACGAAGGACCTTCAAAAAGGTTCCACCCTAAAGAACTTCCAGTTGTAATGCAACATTCTTCTTTTTCACACAGGGTGGCAGACGTATTCTAAGTTCACTATTATCATCATACTTGGTGATGACAGTTTTCGTGAAAATTGTTGCGTTCAACGAAATTGTCTTTTGAAAGAAAAAGAACTGAAACGAGAGCGATGATGAATAGTCTGACCCTGGAGGAGCTTATCTCCTCGCAGATCTTGGCAGATCTTGGTGCGGAAGTTCAGCATAAAACTGTCCCTTCAGTTTCAAAGATCTATTGGAGGATCGACACCTTCAAGGTGAGAAATTTTATCATTGCCTTCGTCTCAAATAAAAAAAAAATCTTAGGTGGCACATAAATGTTAACATACGAATATTGTCCACTTCTAAACATGATAAAAATTTGTCAGTGAACTTTGGAGACGCACCGTCTCATGCGGAAAGGAAAAACGGCGTAATACATCTGGTGGTTCAATGAGACAAACATTTTTTTTAACGCCCCCTTTATTTATCATACGGTCACCTTGACGAACTTGATAGCGTTTGAATGGAAATATCTTAAGAAATTGGCAATCACTTTTTTTTTTCGTCTTAAGTAGTTCCGAAGACATGGAAAATTTTAGGCAACTATTGGCAATTATGGAGAACATTTACTAGATGAAATTTCCACTTGCACCAGAGGTATCGTATTTCGTGCCAAGTGTTGATAACGAATTCAGTTCGAATATTCGAAATTGCCTGCGTACTACAGGGGTTGTAAAAATACTCCTCAAAATTCTCCTCATTGCCCTAGTATTTTATCAGTGGTGGCGATTCGCTTATCCAAGTGATGAGTTTGATATTAAAATTCGTTCTTGTTGCTGTCCGTGCCTTAGGATCGCTACGAAAAGGCAGGAAGATTTCGTCTGAAGGACGAAATGTCCTTTGTCCTTCGCACTAACAACCACGAATAAAAGGATAAATATGTGTTATTTTCACGGATTACGGTGTAAGTCTTATGTTGACAGTCACTCGGTACGAGGTTATCTTTCATCTTATCGGCAATGATCCGAAAAGATCCAGGACGCTGGATTAGGTGCAATAAAGAAACGGACATGTTTATTACATTGGTATGGTTATGAATTTCCTTCGGTGAAAAAAAAAAAAAAAACAGGAAGCGGCCCCTGCATTTTGAGGTGATGTTGAATCCCTCCCTTCCCGACATTCCTCATCGCCATTCAGGCCAGATCTACGTTTCCTACCCTAAATTCCTTCATCGCTTACATCTTCGTCGGTATTCATTTACACACCCTCACACCTATTAGCGTAATCGAATGCAGAATTTAAGATACAGAAGATCCGTTAGGTATCCCTTGCAGGGATCGTGCACCTAGCGATATTGCATCGCGGCATTCCTACTCCAGAGGCCATAATATCTTCTATCAAAACGTCCCTTGCAGAATGGGTTTCACTCTGCACAGTCGTCGATATGCAACGCAACACAGAAAATTCTAAAGTGGTACACACTCTTTGGCACGAATTACGACAGGTGCTCAGTGTCCACCGTTCAGGATTGAGCAGGGACTTTACGAATCGACAGTCACCAACGGATTGACAAGTGATGCCGTTTCGGTTCAACCGTCCAGACGATCCCACTCGTGATAAAAGCGGCACCACAGCTACACCCACGCAGTCCACCGGCTATTTCCGATGTGGCCGGGGGTTCTGTTACTGTCGGCAAGGGACGCATGATTATGTATGAGTCTCGAGTGCTCTGCACAGTACCTTGGATCGCCCGGGAGGCAGGGAATTTGCATTATGCGTGTCTGGAAAGCATCAACACAACATAAGTGTGCAATGGAGTCCCTGCACAGGGTGACTATCTCCTTCGAGTCCTTCAAGGAATTCAATAATTTAAAAAACCATATCCATATGTTGGGTGGCATATCGATAGCCATCGAGAATGAGAAACATGACCCAACATCATCACAGGAAGGCTTGGTCAATGTTGCTTACCCTATTTCATCACGATAATCAGACGTATGAACCCCGTGGTTACAGCACTGAATGAAACCGGGATACATCTAGAATCACACCTCGTTCGTATCGATTTATTTGGAACAGAAACTCCTCCGAGACTCAGGGAACAAGACGGGACGAATCTCAGATCACATTCCTTCACGAGTCTCTCCACACGGCAAGGAAACCAAAAATAAAATACAAAATTCAAATCAAAGAACTAAAACCATGGGCACTCACCGACCCCGTCTAGCTCTAAACTAAAAACAACATAGATCCTCAAAATGATCAATAGTGTACAAGAAGATATGTATGTGGGCTTCTTGGGTGTTTCCAATCTCAATTTTTTTGTGTGACTCGAGAAAAAGAAGTGGGAGGCTAAGAGAAAAACGAGGTAGCAATGGTATTTCTAGATTTTTTCCTTGTCACTGAGCAAATACTCATTCACCAGGTTCAAAGTCCTACTTTCTCCAAGCACTATACTCAGGTACTCGTGGGAAGGCACGGGAGGAGGCACGGAAGACAAAAAATACCTGTACGTGGAGATGGAATGTACTCGTTATCTTCTACGATTCAAGACAGAAGGGAATAAATAAACAAAAAGGACACGATCGTGGAGGGAGGAACACGAATGGAAGCACCAATTTTCTCTCTTTCATAGAGGAGGGAATACAGAAGGAAGGGATTCGGTTCCCCTCGACATTTTTGTTTTTACAACACATAATCCTCATAACTTACGAGAAGAGAAACAAGGCGAATGACAAGAGATTCTCTCTAAATAAGAGGAGAGAGTGAAAAGAGAAGTTATCACAATTTCTCTAAAATAATAAGGCAGAATCCTCGTTGCAACGATTCCACCCTCTGTCTCTTTTGTCCTTTCTTAGGGGGAAGAGGTGGAAGGGTGAAGGAGGAGGGAAAGGGAGGAAGGGAAAGGGTGGAAAGGAAAGGGGGGAAGGAAGGAAACTCTGGATCACAGGTCTCGGTCTCGATGGACGACGTCCTCGTCCATCGTCCTTCGTCGGCCGGCGAGACGGGGAGAGCCGATCAAGCATCCGGTTCTTCCCGCTGCGACCGTCGGGAAGTGGATTCGGATTCCACGGTCGTGGCCGCCGCTCCCCGTCCTCGTTCCCGCGTGGGGGAGGAGGAGGATCGCTGACCGGAACCGGAGGTCGTGATCTTGAGGGGGACGTAGCCGTCGTCCCTGAAGTACGGGTGGACTAGAGCCTCGGCAGCCGACACGCGCTGCTCAGGTACAAACTTCAGCATCCCCTGCAACGATGAAAAGAAAGAGTGCAGTCTCTTGCGAGAAATTCAATTTTAACACGGCTTTAACTTTCTACACTGACTGCATCCGATCGCTCGTCTTAGGTCATTCTACGATATGCACGCCCACTTAAACGCATGCCTAATTCTAGAACGGGGTACAGAAACTTAGCCAGCGAAAATGAATAATGACAGATGAAAGACACTCACAAGAAGAAATGGCGAGGTAGGGAGACAGGACATACACATGCATGTGTAGGGATGCAGGGATGAGAGAGTGAGCCAATGTTAGGATGAGATCAGGGGGTGATAACCACAGTAGTTCATGTCAAGTTCATCTCTTTCGGTAAGAGATTTCAGCCATTCTGGTTTAGCTGGTATAGTGGACCATTACATCACATCACCTCAAAATGTTCCTGCAGTTACACAGGAACATTCGAACATTGTGCCACATTTCCAGACTTCAGAAAATTTGCGCGTTGCATCAGACACCATGATTCCAGGAGGATGTCGAAGATATTTCACAAGGTACTGCTACTTTCTATAGTACTTCTGCACCCGAAGATATCAGAGCCACAACGGAATGAAAAATGTTGGTTTTCGACCAGAACTTCAAGAAAGTGCAAAGAGTCCTATTCCCACAAAACGATTATTTAAAAAATTAATTTCCCTGATTTATCAGTTTTTGAGAGTTGTTTCCACAGGTATGACCCTCAGTTGGGTGGGAATCTCCTCACTTCATCCCAGCGGGAAGAGGCAACTCGACAAGAATGGCTACTCCAGAAATGCACTACCTGCACATTGACCTTCACCATACCAAAGGGGATAGACAAGGGATTTGACGCACGATGAGGATTTCTGTCCCAAACACCACCATGCTATGCGGATTGATTTCTAATAACCCGGATCCCTTCCTCAGAATTTAAGCTTACTACCCAGTGAGTCATTTGGATCCCCCTCAGGCAGCTCTTGGAATCTCCAACTTATTGAGGTTTGTATGTTTGCATTTATACAAAAATATGGAATGTCAGAACTTGAGTTCTGTTACAGAATTGTGGCATAGATGGATGGAAGGGAAGGAGGGAGGGAGGGAAGGAGGGAAGGAGGGAGGGAGGGGATAGGGGGAGAGGGGGAATGAGGGGCGTCGACACCCCATAGCTGCGGTGACATATTTATCGCAATATAATGTTAAAATACTTTAACTAGTAAGGAGCTTCTGTATACCGTTTTCCTGAAACGACTCATTCTTTATTTCCGGGTGTCCCAAACCCTGAATCAGACTTCTGGGAAGACTACCTCCAAGTGACGATCAGCACGTTCTTCGCGAAAGGACCATGAGTCATGCTTAATACATCATACTACCAGGTACAAGAGGCTCTCAGCCCTTCGCTCTGGAATCCCAGCTATTCCTCCAAGATCCAAGTAGCCTCTAATCTCGAGAGCTCTGAAGCTACTAAACTAGGTGGGAATGAAATCTCCCTCGCCTCCCTGATACGTCTATACCCTCGAGCAGGAAATCCGTAATGGTGTGGCATTACGCAGAAGTGCCTCATATATCCCGATTCCTCCTTACCCCCGAGCGGCATCGACCAGAAAACATCAAGGGCCCGACGTTGCGCGGACACGCCTCGAGCACGCGGGAACGGATCGAGAAAGTACCGGTACCTGAAGGAGAGTGAGTCCCTGGGGGTCGATCTCGGGGACGAGCTCCGAGACCGGAGTGGGCGGAGAGACCGGAGTGGGGAAAGAACTCCACGGCAACGATACGTCTCGCGGCCAATCTTCCTCTCGAGGCTTCCCTATCACACTGCCTCGCAAAATAAAGAGAATATAATCACGTTATCCCTCATCTATCCTCGTTCGTGTCATCGTCGATAGAGCTCAAAACTTCTTCCTCTCATTCGATAACTCGTTTTTCGAAAACATAAATCACATCACAATCACTTCAATGCACTCTAAACTTTTCCACGGCGAAACTAACAAAGGAAAAGCAAAATTTACAGGGAATTGTTTATCATTATTCTTATTCTTAAAAAGTACTGGAATGGAAAATTGATTTTTAAAATGTTAAAAAAGAAATTATTCTATGCAAGACATAAGTGTTTGAATTCAATTAAAAGATCAAAATGTGCAACAAGACTGAATACCCATCTCAGCCTCCTCCTACTTACTAGAATTTCAGCAGAGTTGAAGGAAGAATACCAATAGTAACGATACTCTAGTGAGGGGTAAAGAGAACGTGGGAAGGAACCTGAAGATCTTGGAGAGCTGGTCGGCTTCAGACTGGCCAGGGAAGAGAG
The DNA here is from genome assembly GCA_905338385.1 of Darwinula stevensoni. Classification (NCBI taxonomy): domain Eukaryota; kingdom Metazoa; phylum Arthropoda; class Ostracoda; order Podocopida; family Darwinulidae; genus Darwinula; species Darwinula stevensoni. Next base: position 50,350 of record CAJPEV010001245.1, on the reverse strand, counting down.
GTTTACGACGGAAGAGCTCGGCAAAGATGCAGCCGCACGACCACATGTCCACGGGCGAGGCGTAGGACGAGTTGAGGAGCACCTCGGGGGCGCGGTACCACAGCGTCACCACCTAGGAGGATCGCAGGAGTCGAGTTACTCGTTCCCCGTCGACGCCGAGGGAGACGGATCGCGAGAGCGAACGCGGGGACACACGTACGACGGACGTGAGCATCATGTGGAAGTCGTAGACGCGTGCCAGGCCGAAGTCGGCGAGCTTCAACTGGCCGGTCTCCGTGACCAGAAGGTTCTGCGGCTTCAGGTCTCGATGGATGATTCGATTCGAATGCAGGAAATCCACTCCGCACAGCGTCTGCCACATCAGGTCCTTCAAAAACAGAACGGCATGGAGAACTTACTCTTGGTGGGAGATCGACTCGGGTGGCGAACGGTTCGTGCATTTGTTTCTATTAGAATCCCTGCAACCTGGCCAGGGTCTTTTCTCCCCTGTATCTTTCTCCTTCCAAGCGATCAAGTTATGTTGGCAATTGTCCACTAGACAAACTTTTTTATGTTGCATCGGTATGCATGTTCGTGTGCCATGTAACCTATATCACCGAGCAGTCGTGTAAAAATGTTAAACAATATTCTCGATGAAAGTTTTTATCAGATAGACACACAAATGGCAGCATTCCTGTAAGCTCTCACAGAGAACGAGTGTTCCTCCGGGTAATTTTGTCTTACACGAAGCCTCGAAAGGTGTCAGCTCTCATTTTATCCTTTTACTCTTGAATCGAAAAACGTTCTCCACGTTATGAAAAGGAACTTGAGCCTCCTGCTGAAATGCATTTACATCGTCCTACCGGTCGCTTCCAGCGAACGCGGAGCAATTCTCCCCTTCCAAAAAGGAAAGGGCCTAATCTGTCCCTGTCTTCTCTCTTTTGCCATTATACTGCAATTTCAATTTAAATGGGTTGGATCCATCAAGCTTCCTTCCTCCTCATGTAAGAGAATCATCAGCCAGAATTTTTTGTGAAACTCAATGAAAAGAATGTTGAGGAAATGATAGGAGGGCCTTAGACCCACATGGAACCTAAATCCCCCAGGGACGCCGATCATTATCCGGTCATCAGCCACCGCATCCATCCAAAACAACATCTGTGAAGGAGATAGTGACTGCACGGTCTCGTCCAATCCCTCATGTGTCAGCAAACTCGGCGCGAAAACAGCCAGGGTTGGTCACTTCCAATCACTTGATGGCGTGCCAAGGAGCTCCAATCGTTGGGAATCTGTTCATCTGTTTACTAAGAGGCACCGCGTGGACTCGGTCCGTGCAATTCCAAATCGCACCGTAGGCGATAACCCGTCCCGATCGTCGAGAAAATTCGCGAAAGGACACAGGTTGGCAAGGTACAAGCTTAATTCGCATTTGGCTCATTTCTTCAAAACCAAGCTTTAATAGCGAATTCAAAATGCTCAAGCTTGCTCCTTGCTGAAACGGCAGCGGGAGGTCAGGAACGTCCCTGGATGAAGACGCACTCGGACCCGAGCTTCGGTCGGGATGTCGCCGACCGAAGTTCCCAGTTCCTTTTCCCATCCGTCAAGGCTCACTTACCCATTTTTGACTAGATAGGATCGAGTAAGAGCATGGCAACAGCGAGAGTTCCTATCCGAATGAGTGGCACGTTCCGCAACCCTAGGCATCGTTCGACCCATTCATCGGTGAAACCCTTCTTCAATCAGGTCAGGTCCAGTATAGGACTCGACTCACTCCATTTTTTATTTTTTTCTTAGCGACCCTCCTATTTGAAAAAAAAAGAGAAACCCTAGTCCAGTAGTGGGCTTCCTTAAATTAAAGATGGGCTTCATTCAACGAAACAGAATCAGTTTCCAAATCTCGAACGGCATTTCACTTCTCGATCAAGTTCATTTATTGCATCACCTTACATTCCATACTCAATACTCTACGCGATCGAAATGAGACTTTAAAAGATGAATTCTTCTGCCATCTATTGAGAGTTTCCTGGAACTTCGTACTGCTCAGTGGTCCCCTTAACCTCCCCCTTTTGAAGAAACCCTGGCTAAGCCCCTGGTACTGCAGTAGAATAATAATAATAATAATAAAACTCAGCACAGGGGCTGGCATTGCCTGCATAAAACTCAGCATTTAGAAGGCTAATTTTAGGGTTGTAGTCGATTACAAATTGTCTTAGTTCCCCTTTCGGCTGATAGGTCACAAGGAGCGATTCCGAAAACGTTCAATATTTATTGCTTGCTCTCGCTGCACTTCTTGGAGTAGAAAAAAAAAAACTTGGGATGAAAAATACCATGGGATGGTGATCTGAGCAGCAATCGATGCATCGCTCGTACGGATGGATAAGGCGGTTCCCTGCTTCGTTTTAACCCTTAGTACAATGGAAGGACATCCGACGCCTATCAGTCACGAGGTTAAGTTTTCCTTGCGGTCGGATATGAATACCAGAGATAGAACAGAAGTGGGGTTCGCTTCTTTGTCTTCGAAAAGAGGGGGCTTTCATCGTAATATCCTCAAGGCCGATGTGGACCATGCAGAAACTCACGGTCGGACAAAGGGTCGAGAACTCGAGTGATAGCTTTCACATTTTCCATTCCCCGGAGCCGGTCTAATAAAAATATTCAGCACGAATTCCCGTCCTTTGTCGTGTTACGGGCAATTACAGGCAAATAAGTGCATTTCCTCCCGGCGAGCCCGTTCTCCGAGTGGACGACACGACCACGGGCCATTTAGAGACAAAATGGCGTTTAGACCAAAGGGCGATAAGACCGAACGTCCTTCCCGCCTTTTTTCCTGTCGGGCCATGAATCCCCGCGCACTTCTCGCCATCTGCCCCCTCGTCTGTCGACGAAACGACGCACACCCGCAGTGGTAGCTTCATTCGTCGGTTGTCAAAAGTGGATCCGTCGGGCTGGAAGGTAATCGATCCTCGAAACGAAGAACGAGGCGAGGATCTGGGTGCTGCTGACTTGGCGACGGTCGCGATTCGTTTTAACGCGAGATTCAACGATATTCGTGGTCGTCGATATCTTCACTCCAAGAATCAAACTTTAGCTTCGGATTTCGCGATAGAAACGCTGGTTTTGGTAGGAATTTCGCCAAGAACGTCAGCTTGTTAACTGCCTGTGCGTGTCGCCAAACTAAGGAAGAAGTGGTCGTTTTTTAAATAGATATCGTCAAATGAGTAAAGGGAGTTCTCAGACTGACATCTTTCCAGGTCTCACCACGAAGCTTTCATAGTCGTTTCCATGTTCAAAATTCTTCGAATTTTTACTGGAACTCAAAAATGTGGTCAACGTTTCATCCATTTGGCCCCGAGAACGCTCGAAAAAGCAAATGCATTGCAAAATTCGTGAAACTTGTAAACTCTCGAGTGTGAAAAAGGTGCGCTTTCTTTTCGCATTCCTCTCCCTTCATTACTTCTCTCTTCTCCATGTCTAATCCTTTTGCATCTATAATCCTCGACCGAGAGGCGAATTAATGCGAGAGGCAGAAAAGAGCCTCACCTTGATGCGATCGGGTCCGAGCCCGGGAGGGGGGCATCTTTCCATGTACTGAAAGAGATCCTGCTCTACGTGCTCGAACACGAGGATCAAGATCAGCTGCTTCTCCTGCTCCAATCTCCTCCCGTGACAGATATCCAACAACCTGCGAGAGAGGAAGAAAAGAAAATCATAATAATAATACCGATAATCTCCGAAGGTTCGTTCATCCCTCGCCCATGTGAATTGTCAAGCGAGATTCCCCTCCCCTCCTGACTCGGCTTTTCTTTTTTCTTCCTCTTCTCCTCTCTCGTGGCGCTGCTCATTTCCACCTGTATAGAGGCGGCTTCTCTTTTTTATTACTTCCCTTCCCCCCCTTGGAATAACAATGAGAGGAGAGGGGGCAAGGCGAGTCATGCTCCTTCGATCCGAGCGGACGAGACAAAGACAGGAAGAGCGCAAGTACTTCGCAGATCAAGGTCGACCGAGAAGTCGGGCACATCTGTGAATGAAGCAATGAATGGATGCGAGAGAGGAAGAGATAGAGCGCAGGGATATCCGTTTTCCCACGCTCCCGTTCATTGAGACAGAAGAGACCAAGGTCGGAGGACTTCTCGCGTTTCCTTCCGCTCATTCTTCTCTCTTTTTCGTCCTCTCACAAGGACGAAGGCTGGGGCAGACGACGCGTTAGAAACACGAGAACACGAAGGGCGAAGCGAAAAAAAGAAAGAACCCTTTTCCAACTTTTTTTTTGTTGTGGCGTGGAATGGGAATGCGAGGAGCGTTGACCCATTGCGCCTACGGTCAACTGCATCGTGTGTGTGTGATTTTTTTCCCCCTCCGCAGTGAATGCACTACCCCTTTTTTTTTTCCTCTCTCTCTCTCTCTCTCTCTCTCTCTCCGGCGTATTATTACATCTCTTTGGAGCAGACTCGCCTGGAAGGGAAGGGTAGTGTTTAATCAGGGAACCCCCGCCACGGCCTTTTTTGTAGTCCCATCTTAATTTGGCGCCGACAGAAAGGCTCCAAGGATTCATCGAAGCACCATCGAACGCGACACCTCGCCGCACGGAACAGGACGAGACTGGAAGAAATTCCGACCGAACGCGAGTAGACAGGACCGACGGAGAGGAGAATCGCGAAATTAACGCTCCCGTAAAATTGGTATTAAAGGAAGGAAGGCACAAAAAAGAGGCATATTTGAGACGGTGGGGATGGAAGGGTGCGGCGGCGAACAAAAAAACAGGGACACGAAGGACCCCGGGCCCAAAGGAGTGAGAGAATCCCTCGGGGCATCAACCCCTCTCTTTTTATTCCCTCCCGATTCATCCCTGTCTCTTGTGTGTTTCTTTCCTACACGAATGCGTCATGGGTGTGGGGAAGGGGGAAGGTCGAGCGCCCTCAGGTGAAGGGAAAAAAACCAATGGGACGGGGGGGGGAGGGAGACGGTGAAAAAAAAGGCAATGAATTTCCCCGGCCGAGAGGGGGAGAAACATCATGGACACACTTCTCCACATTTCGGGGGGGAAAGAAAGAAAGGGAGAAGAAAAAAAAAGAGAGGAAGGTTGGAAACTTTTCTCAGATCGCCGAAGGGCACGTTCATGTCTCCTCCCAACGCAGAGAAGGGAAACGGAGAAAATCCTCTTTCTTCCTTTTTTCCTTCGGACCAAAAAAGTAAAAAGGGACGAAAGAATCTCTCTGATCGATGCCTGAGAACAGAGATGAAATTCGATGGGATGAAAAAGCCAGAAGCTATTACTGTGCTCGCATCGGACCACAAGATAAGAGGACTGGAGGAATGTAAAGAAAAAAAGAGGAAGGGGTGAATATCCTCTTCCTCTACCGCGAATGGAATCCCAAACATTTTCTCTCTGTACTCTCGATCTAACATGATCCGCCACTCGAATGCAAGGCATGTCCACGCCTGCATTCGTTTACATCGACGTGTAATGATATCGTTTACGGAATTACTGCAATCGTAACCGAATTCCTTGCTTTGTGTCCAGAGATAGAGGTCCCTTAGCGGAAATGCCCAACAGAATCCTCATCGCTCTCTCACGGGCACCGGAAACGGCGTGGGAAAGGTCTCTTCTGGGACATAAACATGACCCAGACTCCCGAACCCTTTTCTCAGAGTCAGAGCCAGACAGACAGACAGACAGACAAGCAGATCAGATGAGAGCGAAAGATCGGAGAAGAGGCTCGAGGGAGCCAGACAATGGCTTGTATGGAATGCATGCAACTCCCTCCCCTCCTCGTCCCTGGGGGCCCTGTTTCAGCAAAGAATCCTTCTAATACTTGTAATGAGACTGGAAGGGGTAAAGAGGGCATTGCCTAGCCATTCCCATTCCATTCCGAGCGATCCATGCGGGTCAAGGTCGTGCGAGGTCGTCACTTCCAAACAGCAAAAAAAGAATGAAATATTGTCCCTATTTGCTTTTCAGTGCAGGAGCCGTTGTTACACAGACATCAGCTGACGCATGTAAACATTCGAACATTCGAGATAGTGAACAGGTCTACGATCTCAACATTGAACATTATCACACAAAGAGAACGACGGCACACATTTCGCATGGCCCCATTCATAAAAACCGGAAACTGATGAAAAAAGAAGGCAGGAAATTGAGAATTACCAAGCTTGGGGGCATTAAGGCCAGCTGCTTAGCATGACCCCTGGGCCATGAGAAAAGGAAAAGGGAGAGCCAGGGGGGAAAAAAGAAAAAAGAGTGGGAATGAAGCAAGAGCAGCTGCTCCGAGAACGAGAAGGAGATGCGACAGCTGCAATGCAGCAGAGCAAAGAGGGCAGCTGCATCTCCACGGCCACGTGCCATCGACTGACACCGACTCCAAGGTTCCCCCCTGCCCCGTACCACGTGCTCACCTGACGACGTTGGGATGCTCGAAGGCTTCGAGCTGCCTGAGAAGGGCGATTTCCCTCATCGTGGACATGGGGATCCCGTCTTCCGTCAACGGGACTCGAACCTTCTTCAGTGCCACGATCTGGCTCGGGTTCGTCCGATCCCGGGCCTTGTACACCGTCCCGTACGCCCCTGAAACACGGACCGATCCGTTCGTATAGATCTGGAAGGAGGGAAGAAGGGTCGAAAGAAGGAGTAGGAACGGACCATTGCCGATCACATCCAGTTCTTCGTATATGGATGAATCCCGGAAGAGATCCGCCTCCGTCGTGGGGGTGAGAGGAAGGGGGATGTGGGTCGACCCTCCACCCCCCTCCGCTCCCTTTCCTCCTCCTTTTCCTCCTCGCGCACCTGGCATCCTCTGCAATTCAATTCAATAGTCTTCGATGAGGGACAGTAATTAGATCAAATTGTGGAAACGAAGAGGTCGATGGGTCGGTGGTTCCAGAGCGTGCGAACGACAGCGAACGGAACTTCAGACTTGACGACTAAATAAAGTCGGGTGATGAAAGGTCATAAAAAATAATAATGGAGAAGAAAGAAAGTATGGGGGTTTGGGACCGAGATATGGCGAAGGGATATGGCGAAATCTAGGGTCCGAGATATGGCGAAGGGCGCTTCAAAAAAAGACAGAGAAAAGAGCATGGAATGCGAGTGTATAATAGGAAAATGCGTCTACATGTGCGGGGGGTGTCGGGGGAGTTTGTGAGAAGAGGGCATTTTCGCCCGAAGGGGAATCCGAGAGGAAACAACAATGGACAGAAGCACGCAGGGTCACTTGCCCCCTCGCTTCCGGTTATTAACGTGGCATGGCATCTCCTTTCCCGTCCTTACGGCATATTCCGGATCCAATTTTCATAGCTCGGCCTGGGAAGAACTCGCTGCTTCTCGGAACTACCCTATTGACACGGCAGCGTGGGAAAGGGGAAGGGAGGGGAGGGGAGAAGCACGCCCGGAATGCATCAAAAACCTCCTTTCGGAGAACGCCAAAGAAAGGAAAAAAAAATAACCCCCGACCAGACGGAGATGACATCAGAATAACGGTTCCGGGGAAACCGTGATACGAGACATTCTTGAATCGGTTATTGACTCCTCGTGCATCGTCATTCGTCAGCTGAGCAAGGACACATCGTGACTCTTCTCTTTCCGCATCCACAAATATGATTTTATCCCAAAACGCGAAAAACCGAAGGCGAAACGGGGGAAACCGCGAGAAGCTGGAAACTCTGTCTCGCGGAAGATGGATGAGGGATTGATGAAATAAAAAATGGCGGTCCGAGTCCCGTAAAGAAGCGGTGAACGGCCAGGCACGTGCTGAGCCTAAACGACGACGACAATGACAGAAAAGCGACCGAGGACAAAAATCCCCCCAGAGCCGTTCCGTCCGCTCTGTCACGGTCTCTGCACTTCCCCGCCCGGGGTGTCGGGGAATTTCGGATCACCGGGACCCGGTGCCGATGTCCCAAGGGGAAGGGAAAGGAAAAAAAAAAATTTCAGGATTTATACGGATAGTGAGGGGGAGACCCTGGGTGGTGGTCAGTCAACCGCTTCGTCTTGGAACCGAGACAGGTTCCATCAATAACTACCGAGAGCCAGTTCTATCATCCGGAATGTTGTCCTCCGTTCGCATTCCCAACATTCCTTCTCCCCGTCCTTCTTAAACCGTTTCCCCCTCTATTTCCGACACGTAATTGCCTTTCCCTCCGTCTACTTGTTTATTTTACCCATCCCAGCCCGCCCGCGCGACAGTGACTGTCGCTCGTCGCATCGTCGTCGAGTTTCACCTAACGAATCTTCCGTTTCCGCCGACGCACCGGCGGAAATCGGCATCGAAGTCACCTGGACGATCGACGCCCGATCCGTCGGCAACGTTTATGGGAGGAGGAAGTTTACTCATCGAGCGGGCCAACCAGATAGGCGTCAGCATTTCCGGCCGCACTCGTAGGTCTATTTCGTAGGCTTAAAGAGGAAGGGTGGACCGAAAGCACTGACCTGAAGACGATCGCCGACGAGATCGCGACTTCACGTGGCCATGTCACCGAAATCGGAGGAGATCCAGACGGTATTCGGACGCGACGAAGCGGCAGGATGTCGGCGAGACGAAAAGGGACAAAGAATGCGGGAGCGAGAGGGATATGCGAACGGGAGGAAGGTCAGACTCCGACTGAGAGGGGGAGCCCCGCTAGCCGGGCGGTAGGCACGTCACTAGGCGATACCCTCTGGCCTCTGCCTCTGCCTCGGCCCCTCCGCTCGGTCTCGGTAGTGTGTCACCCGCGACTCGCCCGTCTGCGTCGAGGGACACCGAGCGACTCCGCGTGCGATGCCCCACCGACGGAGGGAGGGAAAGCCTCTTCGGTTCGGGGGTCGGTGAGGAAAAAGAGAAACGAGGCCGGTCCACGTAGAACGATCGGCGTCGGTAAACAGAAGGGCCTTGTCACAACACGGAGTCTCGCGCGCGATCGCAACTATGACGACCGACCCTCGTTCGACCACCGATCTCGTTTTTCTCCGTCTTTCTCTCTCTCTTCTTTTTTTCCCTCTCTCGCTCTTCTCTCTCTCACTCTTCTCTCTCTCTCCTCCCCTACTCGGTCGGTGCGGATTCGGGAACGCGATGCGTTTGAATGCGATCCCGATCCGAGGAGACCGACAACCACGGGAACGGATCCGTCCACGAAGACGCAGGAAACGAGGGAAGACGCTAATAGGTGTGCCGACCTCGACCTCTAGTCTCACTGACAACCTCGTCACGTGCGACCGAGAGGGACGAGTACTGGAACGAGTGGAAGGTGGAAGCTACGAGAACCCGTTTTGCGAATGCGCGACATCTTCCCCTTCGCGGCCCAGACCGAGCTCCATCGACGTTCCGGCAGATGTCGCAAGAAAACGAGTCCTCGCTCGTTTCGGCCTGCCTTTTGCGCCGCAAGGAACACCCATGCGCACCCAGACTGGATTCTACGTTCTAATTTCGCAGGCAGCGTTGTTTCGCGCGCTTTTTTTTTCTCTTCCTACGATTCGTGACGGAACCTGGGGAATTGCTCAGCGGCCTCGTACAAAAACTCCCTCGATTACTGCGGGATGGGTTTCATGCTTTTTATGTTGTCATCGTGATCCATTTTCGACCCACTGCTGGATGAAGGTATGAAGGCTTGAAGGCACGACGGTCTATGAGGGCCTATGAGGGACTATGAGGATCCATGAGGGTCTACCCCGCTTGACTCGTATCAGACCGATCCCGCGCTTCACTCTAATTAGCTTATTTCTACGAGTGATTTTCTGTTGTCGCCAGATTCTATTTGCCCCTCTGATTTTTTTTTTTGGCCCACGAGGCATGAGTGTCCCAACCCACTTCCATTCGTCTTCTCGAATCCAGGCATTCCTTATCCTGTCATACCCCCCCCCTAGAAAAATGCAAAATTATTCTCCTATTGACTCAACTGGAGGATCTCGCAGGGCAATGGGGTGGAATTGATGAAAAGGGTTGAAGGGGTGGAATGGGTGAAGGGGTGAAAAGGGTAGGAGTGGAAAGGATGGAAGGGCTTGGACGCGGGGGGGGGGGGGGGGGGGGCATGTACAGTATATAAGCTGTCACTCGACGGTGGAGTGGGGGTGGCCGAGGGGTGTTTATACCTCATCCTGACCGTCAAACCATCTGTCACGTCTGACCATAATGCATAGAATATTTCCAATGCAAAAGTCGACATTCTTTACGGCAATCTTACCTATGGCTGGAAGAGGGAGTTGGGGGCAGGGGACCTCCTTGGCCTTCGGTAACCACCCGAAGCCTGTGTTTGGGCGTGGATGAATCTGCGACCGTTATCGTCGATGAACCTGGACTCCAGTGAAGCGGACCCCCTTGCCCCCTCGCCCCCTTGCCCCCCCGCTCCCTCGCCCCCTCGCCCACCCTTCGGCGTACTTCTCTTCGGGTCATGCTCCGCGTGCAACTCTCCATTCCTCTCGATGCTCCAATTTTCTTTCCACTTTTTCGTTAGGAATCGGCGTCTGCCATCGCTGCAGGCGGGACGGACCGGTCGAAGCATCGAGCACGGAGCAACCGTTTCGCTCGTTCGACGGTCCCTACAAGAAAGCCTCGAACCGGTCCGGTTCTCGAACGGAGCCGTACGGCCCTGCGTGCAAAAGAAGCAGAAGAAAGAGTTCGGACGCGGAGACGCGATCCTCGATCCATCTGAATGGGTAAGGGGTCGGTCGGGTGTGTCATCGGTCTTCGTCGGTCCTCCAAGGCCAGGCAAGGATACAGTGGACCTTAAACCTCAAAGTTTTCTTCAACCACTTCAGGCACTTTAAAAATCGATGTTCTACTGCAGTGATCGAGCCTTTTCTCAGATACGGGAACGAGTGGAATCAACGGTCGAGTGCGAAGCGTGCGACTCGCTCAAAATAGTTAACGACGCCATTCCGCGACTTTTAAACCCCAATTATTCCCCGATCGACCGTCTACGGGAGCACGATCGCTCGCGATCGGGCGAGGAAATCACCGACGGGTGAGGATTCCGGTGCAGAGCCAAGAATTTTCCAAGAGGGACGTGTCGGCCGAGAGCAAGAGCCGAAAGGTTTCTCCTCGACGGATGAGACTTCGAGAAACGAAGCTTTCCTCGGGGGTTTCCACGGGGGTCACCTCGAAAACGGTGGAGTGCCTGCCGACGATTCCCTTTCCTTCCGTGGAGAGAGAATGGCTCGGAAGGGATTCTCTCTCCCGATCTCTGGCACCGTCGGTTCATCCATTTCCGTCGGTTCATCCAGTTCCGTCGTTATCGGAGAGTTATCGTCGTCGTCCTCCCGTCTCTCTCTTCCCTCGGAGAAAAATGCACCGATCGGCAGACTTAAATTCATCCCCTCGCCGTTCAAAGTCCCGTCTGATGAGCTCAGGTCTCTAAATGAATCTCTAGGAAGCATGGTCTCTTCCACGAGGTCGCGTCCATGGACTATCTCAAGTTCTTGGACGATCTGGAATCGCAACACGATCGCCGAGTTCGGATTGGAAGGCGGTCGGAAGGCTGCCAGAAGGCGGCCGGAAGGCTTCCGAGCGTGGGCATGTTGGAATTCAGCGCCATCAATTGCAGTTTTCCAGCGACTCTAGAACTCGTACCGACTCGACGAATCTGAATCCATGGGTAAGATAAGGCGGGGGTGGCTTTATCTTACCGATGGATTCCTTGAAGACATGCCCGAAAATGTAAAGATGAATACTAGGGCTGTCGACTTTAATCTCAATTTAAAAAATGAAACGAAGTTGATATAATTTGAAGCGACCCTGAAATCTCTCCGCGAATGCTTCTTTTTTGTCATTATGGCATATTCTCGGTTCGACCGGGTATATAAAAAAAAAGCTTTGGGTGACCGGCACTCGGATGAAACGATGAGTTGTAAGAGACGGTCTATCTCGAGCGGCTCACTCTCCAGGAAATGAGTTTGCGATCTCCGTTTCGAAAAGGGAAGCAAAAAGAAGCAAAGGTCTCCTCCTCCGTGGATGCCGTCTCGCGCCGTCTGCTTTCCGCTGCCTTCCAGACGGCACGCCGCGAATGCAGGAACTTCTTTTCTTCCTTCAGCGAATTCCATCTTCTTCGCTCGAGTCTCGTCGTTCTTTTCTTCTGTTCCCCTCTATGCAGGCCGTGAAGCTCGGCGGATGCACGGCGGTCATCTAATGGCCTTCGTCTCGTCGCGAGCACGAGGTCTGATGGTGTCTGCACGCCGAAGCGGGTCCGCGAGGGTCCTTTCCGGATCCTTTACGAGGGTCCTTTACGGATTTTAGCCGTACGTTCGAGCGGGTAAGGGACCCATTCTACGCGTATCCCGAGCCATACACAGACTTGACAGAAGTAGACATCCACCGAGTTTTAAATGGACCATTCCAGTCGACACGCCGAACGCATTTGTCACGGCACGAACAAGTACACAGCAAAGGAAGGAACCATGAACCCTACTGGTGTCTCACCAGTGAAGCACACGTGGCTCCAGAATAAACAGATGTTCTTTTAAACTTTTATATCGATTTGCATCTGTCGAGTCCGTGTATGTGTCCGTTCCTTCCCGGATGACGGCATTCACGTCCAAATCTAAAAGAAAATCTCCGACCGCGTGGGAAAAATCCTTTCGAGTCGGTTCCTATCAAGTCTGCTTCAGTGCACGCGGTCCAATTAAAAAAAATTCGAATGTAATTCCAGCTGGAAAAGAAAGCTTCTCTCCGATCCACTCATGAGGCTGCCGCCCTGATCACGAGACTTTCTTTTTTTTTCCAGCTATGGAAGAGAGAAACCACGAGGAAACTTTGATCAGACGCGATAAATTTCACGAGTTTCATCCGCGACGAAATCGAGAGGCCAGGAGATGACGGCACCGGTACGAAAGGCAACTTCAAAAGCACTCTTCTACCCCCTTCTGAATGGTGCCATATGGCGTTTAACTCGAGCGACATCTACCGTCTCGAAATGACCGGCCCTGGCTCGACCGATCGCTTTCCGTTTCCACCGCGGAGGGAGAAAGTGAATTCCATCGAGAATCGCTGCACGGGATCATCGCGAGTCATCGGGGCGAGTCCTTGTCAAAAGACGAAAGGAAGGAAGCAGAAAGGAAAGAAAGGAGAAAGAAAGATAGAAAGAACGAAAAAGATGATAAGAGAAGAATGGTGATGGGAGAACGAAGGAGGATCCCCTCCTCCTTCCTCCACATAAGCAAGCAACTTCCGAGCGTTTTCCGTTCCTCTTTCACTCTAGCTGGAGGCAGCCTGCTCGGATGTCGGTGGAAAGCAGACGGACTTTCTTAGCACCCTCTTCTCCATCGTGTCCATTACGAAGGGAAGATCCTTGGATCGGGGCCGGGATCGGGGCCGGCCCGATTCCGAGCACGTAGCCCCGGCTGGCCGCGGCCGCTCGAGATCGACTCCTAATTCTATATCGGCTCTCATTTGCCATACTCCGGTGGGGAAGTAGGGGCTCGTTTAATGTTAGATTGATGGTTCGGTTAATCGATTAAATTGCTCACGATTCACCGATTAAAAATTTGGATCGATTGGCAGCCCTAACCGATGCATATAGACACGAAAGGGTCGATTCTCCTCAATAAAGACGCGTCGGAAGTCATGATTGCAGATTGCTAAAAAAAAAAAGCAAATATGAATGTAGAAACTGGAATATTCGTGATTTCATTTCTCAAACTTCGAATAGAATTTGAATGAAATTGAAAGGTATTCCTTCGCCGTTTCTCACAGAAGCAGCGATCTATGACGCAAAGACGAAGTTATCGGAAGTTGCCGAGATGTGAGCACGAAGACACGAAATATGATTTAGAGCATTGGACGAGATTCATTTAGGGCTGCTGCTCGTAATTCTTTAAATTCATTTTCCCCCCTCATTTACGTAGGCGGTTCACCAGGAAGGAGATGGTGGCACCCCTGCACTCCTAAGAACCTCTACAAAAAATTATGAGGGCCTGATTAAAAATTCTGGAAACCAACCCCTCAAAATTCATGACATCCACGAAGACAATGATTTCGACAAGATTTATTAAAACTCTTAATTTTTTCACATCGATGCGATGTTCTCCCCCTGCTGGATGCGAAATTAAAATCCTTGCAGCACCCAAGAGAAATATTAAGTAAGGGTTTGGTTCTTCCATCACTGGGATCGAACCAATGAACCATCGGAGAGGAATGTGACCTCAACGAGGAAGAACGCAGCCCGAACGACCGACGAGAGAGCATGGAGCGCTGCGTTCTCGAAATAGGAGCGGATCCAAAGGCTCCACGAAGCGAAGAGAAAACGACGCTCGCGGATGCGCGATACGGTATCGCCCCGGTATCGGCTCGGTATCACCCCGGACCCCAACGCCTCTCGTTCCCAGAGACGCGAAGCGTCGGAATCCCGATACGCAGCTGTCGCCCGAGGACCGGATTCCGATTCCGAGAAAGCAGCTTTCCACGAACACGAAGGGGAAGGAGATCCACGGCCGAGGGGGCATCCACGCCGACCAGTCCCTATCGTGAGGGGGCATCCACGCCGACCAGTCCCCATCGCGAGGGGGCATCCACGCCGACCAGTCCCCATCGGTGGCGATAACGAGTAAAGCGACGCGGCTCCGAGGGCACGATGCCCGACCGATCGATTTCGAGTGTTTCCCGAGAGCGTGGAGGCTCGCAATGGAATACCCGACGTAGATTAGAACGAAGCCATGATACGAGGAAATGTTTCACCTGTATCGTCACTAATTAAATACGAGAAGACGTTTCGATCAGAGGAGCCATCTCCGTGCAGCTCTCCTTGCTATGGATTTAAACTTTTTTTTTTCTTTTTCCTTTTGAGAACGCTTGGACCGATTCCTTTCTCGAGTATAGTCGAGCAGGCTGTCGTGTCGCCTCTCGACAAAAGTTGTGTCGTTTCTCATGCCGTAGTATGTTTTGGAAGCCTCGAAAGCATTTCGAAATTTGCATCAGGACTGTGGACGGTATGCCCGTTTATGGCCGACCGAAACCTCTCGCGAACGTTCTCGTGGGAATTTCTTTCAGCAATAGGTGGCGTGAATGAAATTGGATCCGTTTTCGGGCGTTCGGAATTCTCCAAGATTCGAGAAAATGGCTTATTGGAATCTCTGAAGCCATCAACGTTCATCCTCTCGAAGGATTTTTATCGACCGATTTCCTGCCTCTTTAAGTATTTTTCTCTCGTCGCATCTAAATTAGAGAGGCTGGAACGGGAGCGAACGAGTGGATAATAGATGAACCGTTCGTACTGGATCCCGAGGGGTTTGAGGAGCCCTGCAATGGAAGGATCATCCGTATCGGGAGGGATGATCCGCACGGGAAGGGATGATCCGCGTCGGACACGATGCCACCACGCGAGAGTAAGGGGGAATTTCGTCACTCGTTTTCTTCGGCATCCAGACGGCCTCGAGGAGAAACGAGAGAGAGAGAAAAAAAAGCGACGCGCACTCGCGATGATGGGGGAAAGGTGAGGGTATCGACTACTGCAGGAATTTCATCCACCAGATGTCTCTAGCGGGCGAATGAGTCCAGTTATTTTTTTCAATTCTCATTTTACGTCTGAAAAGAAAGACGTGAAACGCAGGTGCGTGTCCGTTATCGAAGAGCGAATCATTTCTTTAATGGAGACGTTTTCGAGCTGACGGAACCGTCTCTCGCCTGCCACCTTCCGGTTACCACCTTCTAGTCACCACCTTCTGGCCTGGCGATTTTTCCATTCGTAGAGGGAGGGAGAAGCACCGTGAAGAGATCCATGGCAGAGAATTTCGAGCATTATTTTCTATTTTCTCAAATTATGGCGCAGCACCTGCACTAAAATTCGATTCTCGGCGTAAAATACGGAAAATTAATATTTAATTCCTCATCGTGCAATTTTCATGAGTCTGGCTGCTCGAGTCGAGACGTTGGAGCGTAAACGATCCGTAAATGTTCTTTAAATGAATTGCTCACAGTGTGCCCAATAGAGATATCCGACTGCCGTAGCCGATGCCATCGGATTTACTCGTCATCCTTCTTACGAGAGTGGTTTTGTCGCGAATGAACACATGCAAATGAGGTGGATTCCTCAACGTCTAAACTCTTCGAGTCCCTATTTGGAATGTTTTAGATAGTTGCTCCCTTTTACCCCCGAGCCGACGTGCCATCACTTGTGACTTGCGACTCGGGGAATCTCCTCGATGCGAATCGCTTCTAAACTCATAGGTGTCCGTCGTGTCGTGACCGTTCCTCGTCTGTCGACTCCCGTCGGCAAGCCGCGTTCGTGCGAGTCGAGCCATCGGACCGATCCGATCGTGGTCTTGGATAGTGAACACCTCGAAGCACGAAACGGGCGAATCGGGGAGAGACGGCAAAGAAAAGGTACGGGAAAAGGAAACCAAACGGAAAGACAAGAGGAATGAAAACCGCATCCCCCCCCCCCCTCCCGGTTTTCTGCGCGTTTTCCAAGCTGTCTGGACGCCGAAGGAAAAGAGGCAGGATAGACATTTCCCCCCGGTCGAGGCATCGTGTTCCGTGCCGACGATCCTTTCGTTCGGGAAGACTCGATTCTGCAGTGTTGCTGGCGTGCAGTCTAGCAGACAAAATTCTCGTTTTTACAGTGAAATGGTAAATTTAGGAGGAAGTCGAGTCTCCGCTGGATGCCAGATCAGATCGTCCAGATGAAGACGGAATCGGAGAGGTGCGATGAGCATCTTCGGCAGAGTCCTTTTATTTTTTGCACATACTGACTTTTGTTATCGCTGCATAACTTTTTTTGCCATAGAAGTCTATTTTTCTTTCACACTACCATGATTTTTGAGTCGACAGCACCGACTAACGTAACACCGACAATCGTGGCATTCATGGTCGTAAGGTGTTTGTGTAGCCGTCTCTTCTTCGGTTACATGCAATTTCCATGGGGTTTACCTTATATCACCTTAATTCCGGCCGACACGATGGCATATCTGACTCAAAAGGGGAGATATCGATCGCACAGTAAAGATATACTTCCGTGCCAAAAAAACAGCCGTGAACTCACGTGAAATAGAGCGAGAGGAAACGCAGAACACACACACGCGGAACTGAAATACTGTAGGCCCCACTTTTTCCTGGCAAAAACGACTGGACGGGAGGGGGATCCTTCGCCTCATCGCTTTTACTCGTCTGGTTCAAAACAGACTCATGGGGAATCTACGTAAGACTCCGAGGGGGTGCGAAAGTGGTTCGTACGAGATGGCATGCAAGATCAGCGTATTGCAATAACTACGTACGACGATACCCTTTCTGTGCAATTCCTGCCAATTATATTCTCTTCGCCATGAGGTTCCAGTCGTGTAAGGCCCTCATACCATGCAGATGCAAAAGAATTTGTCGTTCAAGTTCGTTTTTGTTTACATCCGTGGCTATATTTTCCATGAATATGGATCAAGCAGTCACTGCCACCACGATCCACGTTGGAATCCTTCGATTTTTCACATTTCCACTCGTAAAAAAAATCGAATTCAAATACAATTTATTCGAG
Source organism: Darwinula stevensoni (assembly GCA_905338385.1). Classification (NCBI taxonomy): domain Eukaryota; kingdom Metazoa; phylum Arthropoda; class Ostracoda; order Podocopida; family Darwinulidae; genus Darwinula; species Darwinula stevensoni. Next base: position 32,950 of record CAJPEV010001245.1, on the reverse strand, counting down.
GGAAATAACCTATGCTATTATGCTATTTTATCCCACCTCCAAAACTTCTCCAATTAGCTTTCTCATACCGCCATACAATAAGAATTTTAATGCTTTCAGCACCCATCGGTGTTCCTTGACATGGATCATATGGATCCTTGACATGGATCATATGGATCCTTGACATGGACACGACATGGACACGACATGGATGATATGGATCATCTCTTTATTCCAGGATTTATTTAATGCTCGTAGTTAATAAATGTAATCTTCTTGTGGTGTTGTCCTTCACGAAAAGTCGCAACAACATATTCTTGCTTGGGAATTTACAAGCTCATTGATCCTAATAATTGGTTGTTATGGCTCCAGAAGCACACGAACGCAATCTACTTCCGAGCAGTAAGAGGACCCAAACACCTATTTCAGCGCTTTTAAGTATCCATTCGGAGTACAGCTAAAATACTTTTATCCCACTTTGAAACTTCCGCCAGGTATCATACACGAAGTTTTCTTTATGTTCTCATAAACGTATAATACTCCATACTCCATAATTCATAATTTTTCTGAAATTCAACATCTTCGAATCTCCTTTATGCAGCCGCCATAAATCACGTCCCCTTTGGGTCATATCTCGGTACAAATGACAAGCCGATCTCATTCATCAAGTTCAATTCATGCAGTCCCCACCATTTCTACCATATCTAGAGCAGTGGTTCTCAACCCTTTTTATTGCTACCCATCGAGCCCTCCTCACATATTTATGCGACCCACAAATTTAGAAATGTCCAGAAAAATGTAGCCATGTGACTCGGAAAACATCCAAAGTTTTATTACAGAATTACGCTCTCATGATATTGCTTTCTTCATTTTCCCTTAGTTTCTTTACCTCTTGGAGCTTCCTCTGAAAGAACTCATCTGGTTTATATCCGTCAATGTTCGTTGGTTTCCATCCAAATTCCGCTTTGAAAGGCTTCAAGCAGTTCGCCACAAAGCCAGTTTCTGGTTTCGTACTTTCTGACACGGTGAAACCACACTGAAGGCACAAATCATTGTTTTCTGATTAGTTTCATCAAGAAACGACCCGTCATCATTTGGATGTCAAGTCTAAATGAGTAACTACAGGAAAGTTCGGATGAGATGAACTTTGTGAACCTCCCCCTCCCCAAAAGTAGAGAGAAGGAGATATTTTATATCAGTTTAGGTAGCAGAGAAACGAAGTCGAGAAAATGAGCTTCAATTTCTGCCCAGGAAAACAGCGTCACCCCTATCATGGCACCGAGGAACCGGACTGGACCGACGAGGATTCCACTGGAGATAAACGTTAACAGCAAGAATGAGTAAAAAAAAAATACATTTTATAAATGCCATTTCTTTGAATTACTTGCTTGCAAGCCTTCTAATCTGGATTAGTCGATGAGATCGTTCCTAGAAAGTTAGGCTCATGTAAAATCGTCCCTCGGTTCGGCACTCATTATTGATCTCTGTTTCCTCTAATCTCTCTCAAATTTTCTGTTTTACCTACAATTCATTCCATTCTCTTGCGACTCAGCTGGAAGACCATCGCGATAGTGCAGTGGTCGGCAACGGAAGCCTTCCCTCTGGCCCGCGAAGACCCGGGTATCGGACATTACGGTCTGACAGAAGACGTTCAATAAAATTTTCATTTTAATGACACTTGATAGGTGTTGGCTCGCGAACGTGCGGCATTCTGCCATCCGGTCCTCTGTGAAATTTAGTTGCTGACCTCTGCACTAGTGGGTCGCGATGGTCGCGTGATGGGTCGCGACCCATCGGTTGAGAACCACTGACCTAAATAGCAGCCAAAACAAAAACGGTATCAACTTTTTCCTAAATGCATTTCCAAAATCTCAACTTTCGCAGGTCAATATCGCATTCAATGAGATCCTTCCTAAACCCCTCTTAACAACAACAGAGTTCTGTTGTTGCGTTGGTGTCATTAGTTGCATTAGTGGAAGACACTAGAATCACTCTCAAGAACTTGATGTCAACTTGAAGTGATTCAGCCTCCACACTTCTGTTCCTCGTGATATCCCAGGTAGAACCATCAAATGAAACTGCATCATTTTATAAGGCACTTGCCCACTCAGTCGCAAGTTCTTAAGCTGAAACCATAATTGCTTCTTTTTTTTTTTACCCCGTGCATAGATTTCCCCCTTTTTGTACCGGGTGACAGATCCAGTGGTCACGCCCGAATTATTTTCAGATGCTACTCCTTGTTTCTGTCCACGTTTTCGCAACCCGTCTGTCCCTTGTAATTCTCCTTTCTTAAAGACCACAATGGTCCTTTTTTTTTCTTCAAAATTCACTCTCGGCTTCCACGCGGCACAAAAGCTCTCCAGTGGCTGTTGCGTAACAATGTGATTCTTTTTTTTTTTAAGACTGGACATGCGGTGGACAGATGCGACAGCGGATGTGTAGCGATACACAGAGAGGAAGGGAGTGGCTACTTGGCACAGGCCCCACACCCGACTACGGTCCCTACGGCAGGGATGCCCAAACACGGTCTCATGTACTCCACATTGGGGCCAGCTCATGGGTTGCCTAGGCCCATGACTGGTACGAACAACTTCTTAAGACGCACTACACCCGCATCACTTCGGCGTGATATACAGTAGAACGTGTCACCCGACGCCGTCCGGACTCCCGTCCCCCTTGCACTGCCGACTTCCTGAAAGACATGAGGCCACCTTTGGACCCAGGAGCCAGCCATCCGTATCCTTCATCAGCCGACACGACTTCGATTCCCGTCGATATCTCACGTCCCATGTCTGCTCACTGCTCAATTTCTGAATTTGCCGAACTTTGCGATCACTAGAATAAGTAAATGGCTTCTTGTAGCGGTATGTCGACTCACCAGCACGGTAATGCCATTTCGACTTTTAAGCTCATCTCTAAAGTAATTAGTATTGGTGGAATTACATATCACACAGTCGTTCTGACCGTACATGTGTCTCATCCAAAACCACACGATGGACGTCATGTACCTCGCCATTTCCTTTCTTCAAACCAAGCTAATACAAATAAAATGCTTTTTCAGACAAGGCATTAAAAAATAAGAAAAAGACATTCCAGACGAAGTTTCGCTGACGAGGTGAGAACAATTTTCCTTCCCTTCATTCTTCATTCTTGTTCTAAAGAAAAATCTGAGGATCAAGAGCAGGGGAATCTGTTCCCATCGAGCGCACGAAAAGAGCCTTCTTCGAGCCCTCGGGTGAATCAGGCACACTTGTCGTTTCTTCGTATTACTCTCTCCTACTTTATTCAGATATTTCCCACGTGTGCCAAAACAGAGATGAGATTTGAGTCGATCGGAAGTGCAAAATAAAAAAGGTGCAGCTTCGGAGTCCTGCGTCCCTGAAGGGATCGGCTAAAAAGTATCACAGAGAGGGGAGAATACCGGGTGAAACGGAGAGAGAATCGATCAAGAAGAGATGGTCTCTTGGATCCAGGGCATGTACTCGGAGACCCGAGTGTAGACCCCGGGGAACCCGGGTTCGGCGCAGCGATGTCCGAAGGACACCACTCCCACCGCGTACCACGTCCTCCCTCCGTCCTCGGGTTGCATCAACGGCCCTCCGCTGTCACCCTGTCATCCCATCCGACCCAGTTACGAACTCTCCATCCTCTGAAGGGACGAGGAGGGGTAGAGAGAGAGAGAGAGACTCACCTGGCAGGCATCCTTCCCTCCTTTCCCGGCGCACAGTTTCTGAGGTGTGATTTGAACATTCTTGAAAGGAGTGTAAATCCCGCGACATTTCTCCTGATCCTCTACCGGGACCTGGACCTCTCGCAACACGTCACTCGTCCTCCCGTCTTCACGCACGAATCATCGGAATCAAAACCAGAGAGAATTGAACGAAACGATGCGTACTAAGAATGGCAGTTCTGACGAATCGATGGGCCGAGAGGCCCCAAAAAAGGAAAGAAAAGGGGCGAAAGAAGTAGGAGAAAGACTGCATCGAAGAAGTTGAAATCTCACTGAATTGGACGGTGCCCCAGCCGGCCACAAAGGGGCTACTACCAGTCAAATCCCGGTTTCTGATGCCCGGATCATTTGGTAGACAGATGGGGTGCACTCGACCTGCAATATCAACAGCCGTTTTTATAGAAGGTGGCAAATAAAGTCCCCCTAGAATATTAACCAGCAAATATATGTTCTTGTTCGAGCTATTTCCATGAAAATTGCCTTGTGCGTGAACTGACTCGTTCCCAACAGATTTATGAAATTTTTTGCACATTAATTATGCCAAAGTAAAGCTGCGAGCGACTATTTAAAATAAATTGTAGATAGAGATGGACATGGAACTCCAGTCTCAGAGCAAATAAACTCCACTTGCTCGTATTGATATATATTGATTACCAGTCACTAAGTGAAACCATCTGCAACAAAAGGCGAGCCAAAATAATGAATTTGAAAAGGAAGAGATGAGTTTTCGATGTGGGAGGGGCGACACCCAACCGGAGAGCTAGGGGATTTCCTCAACTGGAAAACCAGCATCTGTAAGTGTCCGTTTTCGATATCCATTTTCCTTCGAATGCCTCTGTTCGATGGATCGAAATGAAATGTCAAAATACCTGTTGGAATCATAACAGTCTATACACACATTACAGGCTTCGTGAGAATGGCTCCAGGAGGTGCCGAGACTCGTAGGTTAAAGCTCGGGCGTCTCTTCTGCTCGCGCCGTAGAAGAGACGCATGTCGACGACGTGAAGTGGGGCATGCAGATGCTTTATCGGGAGAGGAAGGAAATCCTCGGACGTACGAGTGAAGGGGACGGGGGAAGCGAGTTCCAAGACGGCGATATCGTTGTCGAAGGATTTCTTATTGTACTGGGGATGCTGGATGACCCTGGAAACGGGATAATCGTGATGCTGCGCTTCGTCCGTCTTGGAGATGTCGTGATCTCCCAGCCTCACCACTTCCCTGCACCAAGAATCCACTGAAACTCGTCCCCCAAAAACCCAAAAGAGGAACCGGCGGGGGCGATGGGGCCCGGACTCACAGGTCGCTCCGATCGATGACGCAGTGGGAGGCGGTGAGGACGTGTCTGTTCGTGATCAAAGCTCCTCCGCAGAGGAAATCCAGTCCGACGTCCGTCCGGTATCCGAGAGCCCCGAGCCACGGCCATGCGCCTGCGTTTCATCGGATCCAGAGGGTTTCATTCTTTCGAGCCGAACCGAGATGCAATCGCTTTGCCGCAGAACGATCGTTAAGAATGATGATGGTGCGGAAACCGACTCCACGATCGTGACGTAGTTGATATCGATATTCGCGAGAGAAGATGATGATTGCGGGAGGAGCGCGATGAAAACGCCGCGACCATCATAAATTGGTGCATATTGGCAAAATTTGCAAGCAATGAAACTGCGATTCGATGATCGACTAGGGAATCGGATCTATGAACTCTGATAGACCCTCATTTAGAAATTAGCCAGAAACGCGCAGGACGATCGGTGCATCGGTCCACCCTCTACTCCGATGGGGGATGGAATTACAAGGCTCTGTCAAGTGCCACTGCAATAGCACAGAACTACAAATAGTTTAGCTGTATTTCCTTCAACCTTAGCCGTTTTCTTCGGTCATCCAACTTAATAACGTTTCCTGTTTCTTCGCTGCAGCCGCACACTCACCTTTCGCCTTTGGATCTTTCGACTCCGATTCTCGAGCCAAACAGATATGGTGTTACACTGTTTGGAGTTACGTCAGTCACGAAGCAAACCTTGGAATCGGTGAAATGTGAGGCCACAGGAAGCGCAGCCGACAAGAAGCACCCTCGTGACATTCGACAGCGACAAACAAGCCGAGCGATACCGGCCAACCACTCCATCCCGTTCGTGGAGCCGACCGACGAAAAGCCACCGTCTATCGAACGATGGGGGCAGGTAGGCGACCGGTACCGAAACGATCGGCAGCGATCGCGGTCCAAAGTTGCCGGTTTCGCGACTTCACTTCGATCGGATTTCCTCGAACCATCCCCATCGCGACTCGCAGAGGCCGGATGGACTCGCAAGAAATCTCACTCTCGGCAACTTGCGTCGCGAACGCACCCATTCGCTCGTCTTCGATACCGTCTTTTAACGTTGGACACGAATACGATCGCGACGAAGAGAGCGGAAATAGAAGGTAACTAACCGAGTTCGGCCTCTACGCCTCCGACGATTCGGAAATGGGTGGCATTGCTGAACCCGCACTCGGGAGGCGACAGCAGCGTTGCAGGTGCAGGTGGAGGGGGTGGAGGAGGAGTGGGAGGTGGTGGCGGCGGTTGGGTCGATGGGGCCGGTTGCGGTGGTGGTGGTTGCGGTGGTGGTTGCGGTTGTGGTTGCGGTGGTGGTTGTGGTCGCGGGGTGGCCGGTCCCGGGAAAGCTCGGTGAAGCGGACAGCAAACGAGGGGGAGACCCCGGGCGTTCCCGCAGACCGCCTGCCTCAGTGTTCGAATCGCAGACGGAGCATCCTTGGCCAACAGATCGATGAATTCCGGGCACTGTCTGAGGAAGATGCAATTCCCCTGTCTCCCGTCCGGTCCCAAGCAATTTCCTCCCCCTCCGGGTTGAGGGACGGGCACGGGCTGAGGGGGAGGAGGGGGCGGGTCGTCCGGGAACACCACTATAGGGATGGGGAATACTTATTTCCGAATTTTCTCGTATACGAGTCGAAACAGGGCCGAGAGGAAAAGTAACAATAAATCAATGAACGCAAGGGAATGAATTAAGAAATAAATAAAAAATGAATAAATAAACGATAAGATATATGAATGAAGCAAGGCACAGGAAATGCATTTAAATATGGAGAATTCGCTTCACGAAAGGACAAGTATGTGTAATTGACTTCCTAAAATCTTGGAAGCATCACGCTCGGCAGGCGATTTCTGATGAACCATTACGACCTCTCTTATCGTGAAGCGGAATACAATGAGGTCTGGGGAATCCCAGCCCGACCGACGTGGAAACAAAGGGCTCGCAAGGGCAAAGTCATCGGGTTGCATCGTGCAGGACGAGAGGAAGCCCATTAACTCGCGGGATCCTGTTCGGACGCAATGAGGATCGTCGTTTCCGCGACCGAAAACCCACAATCACGTTTCGTGGCGAAACTCGGACAAGGTTCCGTGAATCGGCGGCGTATCTGTACCGGTTTGATTGTCGGGGAAAACCAAGGCCGAGCGATTCCAGGAACCGGACGGGCGATTTCCATGTCAGAAGCCCTTTTAACTGCACTGTGTCCGGGATATGCGCATGCAACTAAACGAAAATAAACTCAAGGAGTGTTGCAAAGTTTCGAGAACGCAGATGATCTCCGTGCCTCATTTCCCATTCATCTCGCGAAAACAGGGAATATTACCGCCGGAAGAGAAGCCGAGACGGTCCCGACTCATCTAATGTAGGTCGAGGGAAAATTGAGTAATCGCCGGTGGAGGAACGGGAGGAGAGGACGATGATCGTTTCGTAAATCACCTTGAGAGACGACAAGCGACGCGAAGGCGACGACGAAGATCGGAATCCACGAAACGAAATCACACCACTTCATGATCCTCGTCCTCCTCGAGTCGGAACGGTCCTTTTCTTTTTCGAGTCCGCGAAAACGAGGGCGAAGGATCGATGGCTTCGAGGCGCAGTCCACGAATGATCGAAATCCCCCTCAGTCAGCGTGCTCGGGGGGCCACGGAAGAGGAGCGGATAAACCTTGAGAGAGGATGCATGCAGGACATTATCTAGCATGACCAGCGGGAGCAGACGACGGGCACGGTGACGTCACGTGCCCCGAGGCTTCGGCCAGCAGACGACGGCATTACCAGCACCGTCCCGCTCCCTCCCTGGCCCATCCCACTCTTTTAACGGGGAACATGCACCTATTAGAACAAGATCGTATGTGCTTCCCGATGAAAATTCACGGGGGAATGCATCCGTGCCTTGAAAATCGTCGGGCCTCTCGCTTTCCAACATTTTTCTGCGTCTCTTCTCACGATGGCGTCGGAAGAGGCACACGGGAGTGTTAGGGTCACCCACGCGCTCTCTTTCGCTTCCTTATTATCGAAGAACAGAAGATGAGATCCCTGGAATACCTGCACGTTATCATCGAATGAGAATTCCTGCAGAGTCCGCGATTTACTTCACTTGCAGTTTCCTCTGCATAAAAGCTGACACGAATTACGAATTATTCGTATCTAAAAGAGGTTCAAGCATGGCGGCTGTTTTTCTCCTTGTCGATCGCCCCGGCACCGTGCAGGTTACACATCACGGGTCTGATTCTCGAGCGACGAGCGATTCGGAAACGAGATCGACGGTTGCATCTCCAGGGCTTTCGCCGTTTTGCGGGGACTCAGGAGCCAAATTGCTTGCCAAATAAATCTTTAACTTCGTGTAAACCACTCGACACAACAAAATCAAACAGTGTGCGCTGTATTTTTCAGGAGTATAAAGTGAACTCATGAAATGATATTAGACTTATTTGACCGATCCACATTAAGGTGAGTTTACGAGTGACAAACCCTGCAATGTAAAACAGACAACCGCTACATATACCTAATAGTTAAAGCGAGCTTGAAGTTGTAGGTAGGCTTGAGGTCTTTCGTTTGAGGTCGACATCACAGTTCAACACGATTTCAATACATGGAGGTGCTTAAAACTGTTGGAATCGTCTAAAAAATAGGAAAGATTCAATTCCTTACCTCCTCCACGCTCCACAAATCCGATTCGTATACGAATTTTGAAATGGGTAGCAAAAATAAAATAACACTTTCTGGTTTCCTTTCTTAATGTCGGAATTCTATTTTACGAAAATGCATGGTTCTAACATGGAATACGTAAAAAATACTAAAAAACGCCAAGTACTTCACAAAGAGGGTGAAAAATTCCACTCCTGCTCGGGGTCTCAAGATTCCCCCTGTCCGTTTAAAAATTACGGTCTCTTGGAAAAAAGCCCTTCCAATATCAGCCGGTATTTTTCCGAGTCTGGCAGGAAAGAGGCATTTCCCCTCTTTCATGTAAAACCGGTTTTCCCCTAATAAGAGAATCACACTCTAGCGTACCTGGCGGATTTTCCCCCTTGGAACTGTAAGAGGAGATTCCGAGTTTTAATCGGAAAATTCCCTTATTTATGTAATTATCTTCTTTACCTTTAGAACCTGTAAACTCAAATTCCCTCTCTTCCCGGACTCACCAGTTTCTTGCTCTTCGTGCAAATCTTGATGTTAACCAATGAGCGGAATTATCCTTCTCCACCATGGCATCGTAAATGCCATTTTATGATCACAAGCCGGTAGCAATGTTTCCAACCCCTTGGTTGGAAAGTTACGGTATTTTTTATTTTTATTTTTTTCCAGTGTATGATATTTTTCCCTCCATAATATTTCCCCCCCCCCCCTTTATGGAAATTAATGAAATTCGCCTCGTTCCTCGGCGACCATTTCGTTTAGTGTTCCTCTTACGTCTCCTTGATATTTTTCCCCCCATAATATTTCCCCCCCCCCCCTTTATGGAAATTAATGAAATTCGCCTCGTTCCTCGGCGACCATTTCGTTTAGTGTTCCTCTTACGTCTCCTCTGCCTTGCAAACGGCGAAGCCAGTGTTGATTCCTCGGGGGAATCTCGAAGGCCACATCAAAGATTGAAGACCCGGTGGTAAAAGGCAAATGAAGGCAGGGAAGAAGAAACACCGTCCTCTGCAGGATGTTCTGCTATGATTTCGTTTCTTCAGTTTCTGACAATAAAGATTATATTCTCTTTTGGCAATCAACAAACCTACAATCCTACTTGATGAAACGAACTCCCTTCGTTTCCAATAAGGGACCGGGTGGGGAGAAATATCATAGGACATACGGCGAATAGGAATTTCTTGAAATTATCTCGCCCGAGTCGCTTTAAAATAAGTCGTCGGGCTGTCCGCTTGGCGCATCGATTGCGATTGATGTTTCCCGTCTCAAGCGCAACCTTATTAGTGTATGGTCCTTGCCCAGGGCCGATTCATAGACCTGGCGGAGTAAGACAAATGCGTCCTGTTTGAGGCGTCATTAAACCGACTCCCGAATTGTTCGGTTTTTCTGTTTTTTTTTTTTTTGTTTAGCATAGAAAAAAACTAGAGTTTGTCTTTAAAGTCTTTAAGTTGTTTGGGTCAAGAGCAACAGTCGTTGAAACTTCGATGAGAAAATTCCGCTTTTCCACGTATCGGGAAGAAGCGGTTTCGGCGGTGTTCTACAGATTAGTCGCCAAGGTGCCTGTTTCTCGTAGCAATGTTCTCGATTGTGTAGTGTCATGTTGTATCTTACAAACGAAAAAGCTGTTGCATTAAACTTTTTTTTTTTCTAAGAAAGGCTGGAGAGGGAAGAGATTCCACCGAACAGAATCCACAATTTCAGATGGGACTCTCACTATTCTCTTCCCTCTCCAGTCCTCATACCCCAAACGCATCAAATTTCAATCCTTACCTTCTCACCTGAATCCTTAAGATGCAATTAAGAACATAGTGACGAGGACACAACACAGAAAAGAGTCTTCGTGGCGTCTAAGGAGAAAAATCTTTTTGAAGGCGCTGTATGCATTTACTGCACCCACCTCTTACGCGAAAAGTTACATTTTATGATTGCATCTTGTCACTTTTTATCAGGCGGCCGAGCCACTTGAAACTTTCAAGAAACAAATTTTGTAGTATTTCCAACGTGGGACAAAATGTTACTAACATTTCGTGAGGAGATTCTCAGAACGCGTTAAGGAAAGTGAGGAGTTCTCTCACTTCTCACGAGAAAAGAGTGAAATTCCTCCTGAAATCCAGCCTACGGTGAAGAAGTGCAGTAAATGAAGCTCTCTACTTGGTGTTTTTGCTCCGAATTCACGGCAGCCCTCCGATGCCCCGAATTGGAGGGAAAATCGACGAGAAATTCCACAGTGGACCTCGAGATCCCGGTCTCCATTCGCGGGGAAACCCACGTGGAAGAGGAACGGAGAGAATGCTTTCTTTCCGAGGTCGAAACTCGCATTGGGACGCCTTCATCTCCGGACGCGATGCATTCCACGAGGACAAAAAGGATTCCAATTACTTTTCGCCGATTCTTTCCCCGATAGACTTCTCATGCAGAACGACGAGAAGGAATAGAAGGGCCGAAAGGAAAAGCGTTCTATCACGAAAAAATTTTTTTCCGGCTGCACACGGGAAGTTCTATCGACTGATGCACTTGATCAACTGTACTTTTCTGGGACATTTTTTTGCAGCAGGACCACTCATCCTTTCGGCCATTCAATAATAAATCATCGCGTCCCGGAGTCCTCATTCTATCTCACTCTTTTCTTCATCTCTTCACTCATCACGAGTCCTATCACGAGTATCCACGAGTGCTAGTTGCTCGCACCTGACAAAGATAGAGAGAAACCATGAGAAAAAAGACATCCTGGGACGTCGTTCGACGGTGCGTTGCGAAATTCGATAAAGCTCCTACCCGGACGCGAGTGCATTGCGACTTCAGTTCCAGTCGGTTTCGAATCGGGTCAAGTTCTTCTACCTTTTCGGTTCGACTTCACGCGACCATGCTGAAGGGTGCGATCGTTCTCTTGGTCTTGGCATCTGCCTCTGCCATTCGACTCGGTCCGTCTCGATCCTTCCTTTCTTCCTCCTCGTCGACGAAGGCGCTGACTTTCGTCGACTCTTTTAGGGGATCTGAACGTGAGGGTGGATCCTCGGAAGGTGACGGTGTCGGGTCTGTCGTCGGGAGGCGCCATGGCGACGCAACTCCACGTCGCTCTTTCCTCCAAGATCTACGGAGCTGCCATCTTCGCCGGAAGTCCGAATGCTCGATTTAATCGTAGCGTCCGACAGAACCTTCGCGAAGACGAACGACGAGCACCGTAATTCTTTTTCCCCTAGTCCCGTATTATTGTGCGGATCACCACATGTTCGGCGGGCTGACTGGAGCGACGAGCTGCATGTACAGTCCTTTCCTTTCTGACGTCAACGACATGATCGATGCTGCCAGGGATTTCGACTCCTCCGGAGACATCGATCCCTTGGACAACATGTCCACTAATCGGCACAAAGTCTACGTGTTTCACGGAACCGCCGATTTCACCGTCAATCCCGGTCCGTCTCTGTCATTTATTTATGCCTTTTTTTACGGTCATCTACGAAATCTCACACGCTTCGGCAGCTATTATTTACTAAATTTATTTTCACGCTGTTATACACGGACATTCACGTGCTGGTTTTTTATTTTTCTACGATCGTTGATACTTCGTGAAAAAGACAACGGAGTGGATGTGGAGACTTTCTACCAAGAATTCCTGGCCAGTTCCAGCGACATCATGACGGAATTCTCTCTTGCATCCGGTCATGGATTTGTGAGTTTCTGCTCCTCTTTTCTCTTCGCTTGACAAATTGAGGATTAGCTGGGAAAAAGCAAGTTCTGAGCTTTCAGCGCTTGTAACTGAAGTACTTCGTTATTTTCCAGAGTAGATAGCGATAGCTCCTTTTAACCACTTAACTGGGTATGACGAGTATACTCGTCTTGGGTCCTTGATATGGAAAGAGTATACACTTCTGGGGTTTACGCTCTGGGTACCCAAATGTCACTCATACGAGGGGTGTTCGAGTGAAATTTGGATTTTTGCTTTCTGTGGTACAAAAGGATAAGATAAATGCATGACATTTCGCCCATTTCTCAAAGTACCCGCCTACAACTCATCGTCAAAGAAGAGCACGACTAAGGAGTTCAGCAATTTTTATTAAATTTTGTACGCAATCTCGTACTATTGCACCATGAAATCGGTTTGGGTTTCAAGGGTGTGGAAAGAATATTCACGGAGAAAACTTGTCAAATTCTCCAATTTCAAGAGTGGCAATGGGGTCATACTAATCGCCCCAAAACGGTCTCCTAGAATGATATTTATGAAACGCGGTTCGAAAACTCCTGAAGATGTGAAGAAAAATCGAGCCCAGTTTCCAGGTCATAGGAGGAAGCAGAGAAATTAAACGTCACTCCATTGCATGTGTGAGTAGCACGCAGAAAAAACTACCTGCCCAATATGCTACCGCCGCGGGGAAACTCGCCAGTTAAGTGGTTAATTGAACTTCTGTACTCTCAAATCTCTGCTGTACGCGCTGCGCTCAATGACTAATGTGCCTTTGGAAATGTATCTTCAAATGGATACGATACCAAGTACAGGGTTACAACAGAGTAGATAAAAGCTTTGTTCCTTCCGTCCCAAAGCCAACTGACAACCCAGATGCCAATTCTTGCGGAGCGACCTCGAGCCCCTACATCAACGATTGCAACTATCATGGAGCCTTCGAGTCCCTTAATCATCTTTATGGAGGAGGCCTCGAGAAACCGGAAGGTATGAAAGAAAAAGGCAGAAGTCGCAATGCTTTCGTCAGCGATGAGCTAGCACTTGTACTCGCCTTTCCCTTTAATTGTGACATAATAATACTTAAAAGTGCTCATTAGTATTACTTATACTTATTAGTACTTATAAGTAGTACCACTAACTATAGCAGTGGTACTTAGAAGTGGTTTTTAAAAGTATGGAATGCACATACTAATTAGTACTTTCATGCATAACTTATGTAATAAACGAAGGAAAGATGAGTTCTCTCCTGAGTACTTTCCTATCGTTAGCCCCAGCCCTAGATTTTCACTGAGAACGATGGTGGATGGTGTTAGGGACGGTGGATCTGCCGGGGTCGTTGGAACGCTTCGAGCAGGCGGAATTCTTCGGAGGGAATCCGGGCAGCGACAGCATGGCGGACGAGGGGTTCGTCTACGTTCCATCCAGATGCGAAGCCGGAGAAGTCGTCTGCAAACTCCACATTCCCCTTCACGGATGTAAACAGAATGAGTTCGTACTTTCTTGTCGGCATCGGTCTCGGCTGCAATCTCCGAGGGGCACCCCAGAGGCCACAGGAAACCATCGTGTAAAGATGGTTTCCTACCCCTGGAGGTAGAGGGATGCGGTAACCGGAGAATGCTAATTTAATGCCACGTGATTGCTCACGAAAAAATGTAGCATTCTCACTACTATTGTATTCCCTTAATTGCAGGCGTCGTTTATGGTTACATGGGTGAAACTGGGCAGTATCTTAATGCATGGAGTCGTAATCGATTTCCTCGCGGCGAAAGGTGTAAAGAATTCAGACGTTGTTCGCCATCTTCGGGTGGTGCACAAGTTAGAGCATAGTTTTGCCAATTTTTCCTGTTTTGAACTCGAGACTCCCTGCTCCCTCGATGAGGGAAAACCAAACCAAACCGATAAAGGAGGGAATCCTACCGATGCACTACAGAAGGACAATGAGGACTATGCATCGCTGGGTGGAGGTCGTCATCGCATTGTTCATGTAAAAGTCGTGACAACACTGAATTTTACGTGAGCAGTCGCGTGCCATTCGAATAAACATTCCTCTTCGGTCATCTCTACATCTCTAGGGGGCCGTGTTACACGACGGTTTCCCGTGACTTTTAGAGGTCCTCGTAAAGTCTCCACAAATCATGAAAACCAAGAAACTCCTTTTTAAAAAAATCATGCGAAAACACGCATCTTGTTCGCGACTTTACTCGCAATACGTCGTCGCCGGATACTTGTGGTTGCAGAGACTCAGTGGACGACGCGTACGTGACGATGACCGGATACCTGGAAGTCGGCGAGTTGAACAACATCGTCATGCTATTCCCTCAGACGACGAGTTCGGGGTTCGATAATCCCAACGCCTGTTGGGACTGGTGGGGCTACACCGATAACAACTATCGTATGCAGCGTCTCTCTCACTCCACCCTTTCGTCGGCACGCCCGAGCCATCTCGGATCTGCGAGCTGCGACCGAAGGAGCAGACTCCGATCGACCGGTGACGAGGCACGGGGTGTTCTGGCCTCTGGGAGCACATCCGAGGGCAGAGGGAGCACACCAAGGTACAGGGGCTCGAATCGTTAAGAGCGTTCGAGTCTCTGGGAGCGAGCCAGAATGCAGATACAGAGGGTGCAGTCTGGGGTCTGTTCCCTCGGTCGTTGCGAGCCTTTCACACGGCAGTTCAGGCGTGCGGACGAAAGCGTGCGAAATCTCTCGAAAGGCGAGGCCGCTTTTCTATTCCGATTCTCGGTTTTGTCCGTTTCAGTGGTGAGAGATGGAGTCCAGATCGACGGCATCAGCCAGATGATCGACAGCATCATCAATTGAGAAAGATGAGGTCTCCTCCGCTTCCTTTCCGATCCGGTAATAAAGGGAGCATTCGACAAATGTGTGTTTCCTTTAGCCAGAAGTCTTCCCGTGTCACAGAAGTCCCCGGATAACAGATTCAGACAGTGACGAAAACGCTCTCAGGTGAAAAATAGTGAATCGGTAATTACGGCTTACCCGGACTCCACGAACTCGCTTTCCGATCTCGTCCCAAGTAACACAAGTCATTCCAGCAACGTTTTAAGAATCTTGATGATCGATGTTGCTTCAATGTGTAGATTGCCAAAATGCTCGAATACTGCAAAAGAACATTGCATTGACGTTGCAAATCGTTAGATATGTTTTCTTATGTTGCAGTAACGTTTCAGGACTGTTCAACTGCTTGCACTGCGATTTTGATGGCAAACGTAGCCTCACCTGCAAAATCTATATATTCTGGACCTATATTGGCATTACTACCTGGAAAAGGATAGGCTTCATTCGCTATGAGTTGGACCGAAAATCATACCGATATTGAATTATTTCATTAATTATTTCGTACCACATACTCTAATTCTTTACCCAGATATTGAGGAGACGTTCCCATCGACAGGACGAAGCCTGTACTGGTGTAACCCCTGCCCATGTTCAATACCACGTACAGTACCTGTATCGTGGATAGGGGATACAGTACATTTTGGGAATTTATCTTCTGCTTAATGTGCTAAAAATAGCACATTTCCAGAAACTGTCCATCAATGTACTGTTACTAGGGGAGGGAGTGAACGATGTTTCTTCCACGTTTCGCTAACGGTTCATTCCCCAACACAACAGGGGGTTCTGTCCATGTTTCCGTGGGAAATCTTCCCTTTCGGAATCCATGGCGACGAAATGCAAACGGCGAAGCTAAATTCTCAAATCTCAAAGACGTTCTCTAAGCGCTAAGCAGGATATTCTGTCAAGCTGGTATCTGATGAATGCAGGAGAGAAGTGGATGAGATCCAAGAAAACGTGCGTTTTCGGCACACGCGCGATAGAGTTACCCGCGTCTTTCTTCGTCTTTTCCAAGAATGGCCTGCTTCTGAGAATTTGTTAAAGTTTTTACTCCGTGACACGAGACTCCTCCGAGGAAGAACAGCGCGGTGATGCTCTCGTCAAAAGCTGCTTTCGGCCCATTTTCGAGAGACGGCCACATTTTGAGCGCCCGATATTCGAGCGTTAGGGCCCATGCACACCGACTACGAAGAGATCCGTTGCGACCCCAGCGTCCGTACGGTTCGTATGCGTTCGAGATGCGTGGGACCTTCGGGAGTCGGTTCCTGTCCCATCCAGGGAGCGGTTCGTGCTGCGTATCTACTGACTGCAACTTATGGAATCTTTAGATGATATTTTGGCAGCTCTTTTGGTGGAATGACTTGGGCCGTAGATGATGCCATCACAATCAAATCTCTACGAGCGAGATGCATAAATATATTAAATAAATCAAGAGAGGCTTCGATGACATTTATTTTCCGGATTTTCCATTGTTTCTATCCGTGAATTTTTATTTTCATTTTTTAAGTCGAGAAGCGCCAGTTGTTCGAGTGCAAAAGTCATACCCTCCTTTAAGTGAGTTCTGCATGATTTATGCGTATTTGAGATATACAAAATATTTGTATAGAGTGTGCATTTACATACCTCAAGGACTCTGCCACCATTTGCGCCGGAGGAATGCACGGTCTGAAGTTTGCGTCCTGCAGCAGTCCTCTACTCCAGCAGACCAAGAAGGGTCTTCAACGAGCTCGGGAGACCTTCTCTTGCATATAACTTAATCGAAAAATCACTCCTCGTCTTCGACGATTATATTTTCTACTAGAGTCGCGAATTCTCCTATCTGATGACGGGTCACCTGTACAGGACATTTCAACCACTGCCAAGAGCTTTTTCCCTCCTGGGGCCGCAAAAAAAGTAAAGTGTTTCATCGCGAGTTCTCAAGTCGTACAAATTGTTGGATTCCTACAGAGAACTCTGCGACCAGTATAAGAGATGCTTAAAGTACGGTCGCTGTAAAAAAATAACTGCGAACTTCACAGAAGGTAGCAGTGCAGCTTTACCGCAGCTCTGCGCAGTGTCCATCGGCCGTCGCTCTTTGAACGCTAGTAGATAAACGGGTCGAGAAAATTCAAGCGAAAATCCGACTGAAATTATTCTTCACTTAAAATCTGCCAAACTTGTGCTCGGATGACGGCGATGGACGACAAGGCCTCGTCGACCGGACTACGACCGAAAGACTAACGCTAAGGGCTTAACGAGAGCAAAGGAAATCGAGAGCAGTTCACGACCCGATCGTATTTGAGAAGTTCCTTTGCAACTCGCGACGGTGAGAACCTCGAGCCTGGACGAGTGACTCACGATGAGGAATCTGGTTTCACCCCGACGGTAAGCGTGACGGCCTGAGTCCACCGGACCTGTATGTGCCGTTTCCGAAACGCAGCTTCGAGGCTTCGGTCACGCTATCTCTCCGGTCATTGCGTTAGATCGCAACTGCACGTCTTTTCCTCCGCGTTCCACTCGAAATCACGAGGACTCCCTCCAAAATGTCGGCCTCTGACCTTCTCTCTGTGACGCAGAGGATCGATGACAGGTGGAAAAAGATCGTTCTCTTCCATGGTCGATCTACGATCCCCGAGCAAATTTCCTTAGAGTTTCATGATGTAGGCAACAGATTTCTGTTCCCTAGGGACTTTTCTCTAATCATATCATATATACCCTAGGCGACACGTCGGCACCGACGTGCCATTTGGCTCGCACGCGTTCACGGTACCGATTCCAACACAGAAGGGAAGATCCGTTTCGAGGAAATCCGTGTAGCAGCTAGATAGAAGATGCTTCTCGTGTTGGTCTTGTGCTTCTACGTGTGTGTGGGGGATGCCATTAACCTCCGTGAGTCGCGTTCCGCACTCTCAACGTCTCCATGGGAAAACCCAGGTTATCGTTCCCCTTTCGTTCTCCTTTCGTACAGAGCAGCTGAATATCGACCCGGACGGAGTGACGACGTCGGGTGGCTCCTCCGAAGCGGCGATGGCCATTCAACTGCACGTTGCTCTCTCGTCCAAGATCAGCGGGGCGGCCGCCTTCGCGGGCGGTGAGTCTCGAGTCGTTCTCTTCGTAACGGTACGTTTCGTCCCACCCGAATCCCCAGGAATTTCCTCGCTCGATTTCTTCGCAGTGCCGTACTACTGCGCGAGGGGAAGCGAACTGTTGGCGATGACTTGCGCGCTCCTGCCTTTGCTGTTGGACGTCGACGACATGGTTCAAGACGCCATCGACTTCCAAGCCGACGGAACCATCGATCCCTTGAGCAACCTGGCCGACGATCGCGTCTACGTCTTCCACGGCACGGAAGATCCCGTCGTCAACCCGGGTACGCCCTTTCTCATTAATCTGCGGAAGTTCGCTTCCAGAGTTACGAGATCGTTGCCTTCTGCAGGCGTGTCGGAGGTCATCGTGGAGTTCTACTCGGCATTCATGAGCCCGGACAGGATCGAAACGATGTTTAATCTTGCCGCCGGCCACGGATTCGTGAGTTCACTTCAC
>CAJPEV010001245.1:0-13327 GCA_905338385.1 Darwinula stevensoni | reverse complement strand
TTTTCGTAGCGCAGCCGCCAGAGTTCTATTGGAATGGCATCCATAGTTTGCATAAACGTTGGCGTGAAGTGATAGAGGCCAATGGTGATTACATTCATGATTGAGATGATTTTGCTTTTAAATAAACTGGGTTGTAATAATTGTTCATGAAATTCCGAGAACTTTCTTTCCAATCAGATAGATAAAACGGGTCAAGAAAATTTGAACGAAAATCCGACTAGTTTTATTTTTCTCCTAAAATCTACCAAACTCGTGCTCGGATGACGGCGTTGGCCGACTAGACCTCGTCGACCGGTCTACGACCGAAAGACTAACGGGACGTAAGGGCTGAACGAGGCCAAAGGAAACCGATGGTAGCTCACGACCCAACCGTATTTGAGAAATTCCTTGGCAACTCGCGACAGTGAGAACCTCGAGCCTAGACGAGTGGCTCACGATGAGGAATTTGGTCTCACCTCGACGGTAAGTATCACGGTCCGACTCCACCGGACCCGTACGTGCCGTTCCCGAAACGCAGCTTCGTGGCTTCGGTCACGCTATCTCTCCAGTCATTGCGTTTGATCGCAACTGCATGTCTTCTCCTCCGCGTTCCACTCGAAATCATGGACTCCCGCCAAAATGTTGACCTCTGACCTTCCCTCTGCGACGCAGAGGCTCCATGGAGGGTCAAAAAAGAGATTGTTTTCTTCCTTAGTCTATTTACGAACCCCGAGCAAATTTCCTCAGAGTCTCATGGATGACGGATGTAGGCAACAGATTTCTGTTCCCTAGGGACTTTTCTCTAATCATATCATATATACCCTAGGTGCCACGTCGGCACCGACGTGCCATTTGGCTCGCACGCGTTTACGGTACCGATTCCAGCACAGAAGGGAAGATCCGTTTCGAGGAAATCCGTGTAGCAGCTAGATAGAAGATGCTTCTCGTGTTGGTCTTGTGCTTCTACGTGTGTGTGGGAGATGCCATTAACCTCCGTGAGTCGCGTTCTGCACTCTCAACGTCTCGATGGGAAATCCCAGTTCATCTTTCTCCCTTCGTTTTCCTTTTGTACAGAGCAGCTGAATATCGACCCCGACGGAGTGACGACGTCGGGCATCTCCTCCGGAGGGGCAATGGCCATTCAACTGCACGTTGCTCTCTCGTCCAAGATCAGCGGGGCGGCCTCCTTCGCCGGCGGTGAGTCTCCAGTCGTTCTCTTCGTAACGGTACGTTTCGTCCCACCCGAATCCCCAGGAATTTTATGGCCATTCAACTGCACGTTGCTCTCTCGTCCAAGATCAGCGGGGCGGCCGCCTTCGCGGGCGGTGAGTCTCGAGTCGTTCTCTTCGTAACGGTACGTTTCGTCCCACCCGAATCCCCAGGAATTTCCTCGCTCGATTTCTTCGCAGTGCCGTACTACTGCGCGAGGGGAAGCGAACTGTTGGCGATGACTTGCGCGCTCCTGCCTTTGCTGTTGGACGTCGACGACATGGTTCAAGACGCCATCGACTTCCAAGCCGACGGAACCATCGATCCTTTGAGCAACCTGGCCGACGATCGCGTTTACGTCTTCCACGGCACGGAAGATCCCGTCGTCAACCCGGGTACGCCCTTTCTCATTAATCTGCGGAAGTTCGCTTCCAGAGTTACGAGATCGTTGCCTTCTGCAGGCGTGTCGGAGGTCATCGTGGAGTTCTACTCGGCATTCATGAGCCCGGACAGGATCGAAACGATGTTTAATCTTGCCGCCGGCCACGGATTCGTGAGTTCACTTCACCGATACCATTCACGGCCGAGTCTCGCGGGAGACCATAAGTTGGTTCGTGATTAAAGTCTTCGGATAACCCTTGACTCAGTCGTGCTGGGGTTGCAGATGTTCCACGGAAGACGTGTCTATTCCATCTAACATGAATAGTTTTCGATCGCGAACCTCGCATGTTTCCCAGTCTATATCATGTCAGGACATCGCACTCCCAGAAAAGATGCAAGTATGGATTCCAAACTCTATCGGGAAGTGAATACTTCAATGTATGTAAACCTTTGCGCGGTAATTCTCCTACCTTGTTGCAACGATGTCATATCCCCCTATCATCATCAAGTAGAGAGATTGAAAAGGAATGAGGGAGTGGAAAGAAGCTGTTTGCCTTTTTTTAAATAGGATTTCGCTTACCTAACTCTGTGGCATCTCATCGTGCTAGTTTCGATTCTACCTCTCATTACCGTGGGGTTAGGGCAAACACAACATGGGAACTTTCACCTTGAAGCCTATAATTTCTACCACATTTGACGTAGAAGAACGGCGTTTTGCAGCCGTAATGGACGACCAGTACTCCAGTCGAAAACTGGAGATTATCCCTGCATGCATAGCCCTCATGGAGTAATGACTACTTAATGTATAGCCTTATTATTCCTGATCTAAACTAATAATGTAAATGTTAAATGTACTGCATGCAGCTCTTTCATGGCTGTCAGGTGATGTAGGAATCCAAAGCAAAATGGAACAGTCTTCGACATGTTAAAAACGAAAGCTCTTCTTAAATTGGTAGAACACGAGATTACTTTTTCTGCTGATCCGTTTTACGTAAACATTACATTTCTTTGTCTTCCCTGACAAGTTCCTTTATGGTTTCCAGTATTTTCAGGGCTATTATTTTGTCACAAAGCTAAAAAAACAAGGTTGAATGGTTTCAAGGTCAAAGGTGGACACGAAAGCTTAAAACTCGTATCATAAGTGCTACCACGCAGTTTCAATTCAGGATCCAAGATGAGTCCCGGACTCTGACAGTCATAAATAAATGTCTTTAAATTTTTATGGGCAATTGATAGCTGTAGTTATTTGTTATATCTGTTGCAATAATATAGTAATAATTAGGGCTGTACCGATGTATCGGATACCACTGGTTTCGGCCTCCAGTGTTGCACGGCCATCGGCCTATGACGCCGGTGCCACTGCGATGACGGGCGAAGTGAAAAATAAAATTACGGGAGGGTGTGAACAGCGGCTAGGCGCCGGCCCTCCTGTCTCACTGAAAGCCATTCCTGCCAGCTTCTCAAAGATAAAAATATCTATCGGGTTATATTGCAGCTGGATTATAGGAATCTGCAGTGGAAAGTAGAGGTAAAGAATGGGAATTCATTGCATCTCCATTTACGTTATGCTTTGGCAAGGGATTTACCACTAAATGCTCTCAACAACAGAAATGGGTAACAAGCTAACCATCGACAGTCTTATAGAGAGGCAGACAGGCTGGACAGGACCAAAAGTGGTCTCTATCGTTTCAAGGAAGCCTACTGATAAGTATCACATGGCTTCCAATTAGGAATATTTGAATTTATTGGCGAGATCTTCTTCAATCGGAACCGGCCGATAGTTATTAGGAAAAATCAGCCATCGGCCCACCGGCCAAATGTGGCCATCGGTACAGCCCTAGTAATAATATTACTAGCCAATTAATATCTATTGAGTAAAGGTCGTCACAGGTAATACCCGCCCAGGCTACAAGGCAAATGGGATGCTAATAAAAAAAGAAAGGTGGGAGGTATAGGTTTACACCAGGACTTGGTACCATTATGGTAACTGCATACTCCCCTCATATATCCCTGCCCGATGGAATTTATCACTTCTAGTCCAACATTCACATATAGACAGTGAAGCCTGAACCATCAGACACTGGTACAAATATCTCCAATGCAAAAGCAAAACAAAAAACAAAAAAGGTATCAATGTCCTTGTCCGTGTCGCTTGAATGTCCGTTCACATAGTGCCAGAGCTACATGGTCGTCCAAGTCCAATATAGTAATTGATAGACGCTCTATCAGCAAACTCTATCAGGAAAAGACGCTCTATAAAGCAAACATCGGACGTCTTCAAAACATGAATCAATTTGAAATTAATGAATTTTCAGAGGTGTTTGTCTGTGTATACCAGGGGTGCCCAAAGTGCGGCCCTCCAAGGGCTTTTGTGCGGCCCGCGAGGAGTTTTGGGGAAAAAAATACCTTTTTTATGATCATGTAAATGAATGAATGATTTTATGTGCTGCGGGATGAACAAAGCATGGCCTGACTTGGTTTTAATTCTCTCCCGGGTAAGTACAGTCTATTCTCAGCCAAAATTCTCGGATATGGAATAATCCTGACACTTATCGAGGGTAACCATGAGGCGCTTAACTGGATTTGACATCCAGGCGCCACCTGTGNCGACGACATGGTTCAAGACGCCATCGACTTCCAAGCCGACGGAACCATCGATCCCTTGAGCAACCTGGCCGACGATCGCGTCTACGTCTTCCACGGCACGGAAGATCCCGTCGTCAACCCGGGTACGCCCTTTCTCATTAATCTGCGGAAGTTCGCTTCCAGAGTTACGAGATCGTTGCCTTCTGCAGGCGTGTCGGAGGTCATCGTGGAGTTCTACTCGGCATTCATGAGCCCGGACAGGATCGAAACGATGTTTAATCTTGCCGCCGGCCACGGATTCGTGAGTTCACTTCACTGATACCATTCACGATCGAGTCTCGCGGGAGACCACAAGCTGGTTCGTGATTAAAGTCTTGGGATACCCCTTGACTTGCAAGTACTACCTGGGACTTCCCACTTGTCCCAAGGGGATATCTCTGGGACATCCTTCGGATATACAGAGTGTTCAAAAAGTCACTGCGCAGTAGAATTCACGACATGACGTAGGAGGCCTCACTGCCACTAGGAATTACAGACAATAACGTATGTGAATCGGGGATGGTGCTAATATTTGATGAAGTATTATGCGGAAATTCATGTCTTTGATAATGCATCATATGTGATTCCCAGTACAATACTAAATACATGCAACAAAATAAACGAATTCTACTGCACAGTGATTTTTCAAACACCCTGTACTTGTACTGCAAGAAAGAGGCATCCTTGAGATGTCTTTAGGCCCAGACATTTTGATATCCCTGAGATGTCCCCACAAGTAATGTCCAGGACTTGTCCCAAAGGGGATATCCCTGAGTCATCTCTGGGATCTGCTCTTTCTTCAATAAAGGGACATCCTTGGGATGTCATTGGGCCCAGACATTTTGATATCCCTAAGATGTCCCTGCTCCCATAGGCGCCGAACCCAGGGGGGCAAGGGGGCGCATGTCCCCCCCCCCCCCAAGATTGGCCAAAATACTTCTTGAGTATGGCTCTTCGAACATACAGTACACAGTAATGCCCCTTTTAAAATTTATTTTACTTTTTCTTCCACCAAGGGTGGTAAGAATCATCTCTTCTCCGGCTTGGTTGCATCTCTGCGAGGAGGTCAAAGGGAGTTGGTAGAGAGGGGGGGATAGCCTGGAGCGGACAGGTAGCTGAAGGGGATTCTCCTGAGGCGCATGCGTTCAATACGGGAGAGGGGAGAGAAATCGGCCCTCTCTCCTTCCTTTCCTCACGCGTTGCGTCTTATCCGTTCATATTAATCATTCTACCTGGACAAATGATTTCAGTGCACTATTTTGCAGAAATTTTGGAATTTCATCTAGTTCAGAAACTGGAAAGTGACATTCTAGGTATACTTTCTGGCAAGAATGCTTCTGTGCAGGAATCCGCCCTAACGAGGGACCTGAATTTAAACCATCTAACATTGCACTTGAAAATGCTCGGGGACATATACCAGCACCGCAAAGTATCCATCACGTCCATTGGTGATGTCACTTCCTTTCTCAAGGAAGATCGAAATGTGAGGGAAGTTCTCATTGAGGTTTAGAAAATGGTCAGAATTTTCTGCACCATTCCTGCAACTTCCTGTACGTGTGAAAGGTGTTTCAGCGGCATGAGAAGACTCAATAATTATTTGTACTAGAAGTCTGTGCCAGGTCTAATAAATATATACAGAATATTATCAATGCAAAATATGCATTCTTCCAATAAATCCTTGAATGAGTGAAACCATGTTACTTAAAGACCATTTGGACCTTGCCCCCCCCCCCCCAATATTTTTTAGAAGTCGGCGCCTGTGCCTGCTCCTTGTCTCTGGGACATCGCACTTGTCTCAAGGGGATATCTTTGGGATACACCTGTGATGTGTAGGTAGCTCCAGAGCTACATGGTCGCTCAAGCCCAATATATTTGAAACCTGTGCAACTTATTCATTTAAAGAAGTTTTGTCAGCTCAGATCGGACGTCTTCAAAAAATGAATCAATTTGAAAAAAGTGAATTTTCAGTCTGAATATAAGTGAGTGAATAATATACACTCACCCCATCTTATTATTGCTCAAATTCGAGAGAGACAGATATGAGAAGTTTTAAGCCGAAGCCAGAAAGAACGGAATCTTGTGTTGAACAACCGATCCAATGCATTAAATTCGAGTTAAGAAATACGCACTCAGAGTCTTTCTTCTTCTTCGGGTGTAAATACATGAAGGAGCAAGAAAAGATCCAAGAGAGACACCTCTGCCGCAACGTCAGCGTGTAACCAAAAAATATGGTATGAATGTGTAGAGATTAAAAAGAAGGTTGAATAAAGGCATCTCACCGTTCTCGTCCAGACGAAGGAAATGAAAGCGTCGTAGGTCCGCATTTTTCGCATCGTCCAGGTAGGTTTTGCGAACGTGGTAAGTATGGGATGGTGGAGCGGAGACTGCTAGGATCCCTCTGCCTCTGCTCCGGCAGCTAAGGTCACTGGGTCGACTCAATCCATGGCGAGACTCGCCATGGTAGGAGCGGGTCCTGGACACGGGTAAGAAATGGAACTGGAAATGGTCTTAACAAGCAAAGGCATACGGGCTGCAATTGGAAGCCATACCAGTTGGGATCGTGGTGGCTCTTCTCTGTTGACTCCCGTGGAATTCCTGGAGTTTTCATCTCGGGTTTCTGGTAAATGTATTGCGCGATGGAAAACAACTACGGCACAGCAAGCGTCATGGACCCTCAGGGAATCCCACAGACACCTTTGAGTCTTTCCACTTCATTCTTTCGCTCGCGTAGGACGCAAGCTTCAGTATAAGCTATTGGGAATGAAGGGCGACCCAGAATGAGTTGAAGCTGACTGCGAACGATTCAGGTGGAAAGTGATGCATAGAGTACGGAGCGGGCCAGTACATTTTACCGTTGGGATATGGAACATATACTGCGGGAACATCGAATCTATCCCACAGAATACGGAAATTTGCCACCTCTATCATACAAGGGTTGTCCAAAAAATACCCTGTATTAGTACAGATATCGAGAACATAGTAACGTATTTCGAATCCGTTTAATTCATGATTAAGATACACCAATTAGGATTCCACAGACGAATCACGAGCTCGCCATACTTTTGCCGCCTTTGCACCATGTCTTCGATCCTAGGTTGGACACTTGCCTTTGTTGCAGTGCGAAGTGACAAGAGTCATCGATGATGCCTTCTTCGTCCTCAAATCGATGTCGGTGTTGCTTTTCTTTTACCTTGGAGAAGGCGAAAAAGTCACAAGGTAAGGGATCAAGCGAATAAGCTTGATGAGCCAGTGTCTCCCAGGCCCAATGTTCGACGGCGTCCAGAACTTCTCCGGTTTGGAGCAGCGCTGTCCTGCATAAGGAGGGCTCCCTTTCATTCTATTTCTGGTTGCTTGTCTGGTCGCTCGGCAAATCTTGGACATCAAGGCATCCAAGAAGTAATCACCATTCACAATTTGGTCCATGACAACGCCTGATAATGCAGGACACATGAGCAGGTCGAAAAATGCGTTGTGCATGACCTTGAGGTGGCTTTGCTTGCGGATGACCTCCTTCGGTCGATGTGATCCTGGTGATCACCACTCCGATCTCTGTCTCTTTAGCTCTGGCTCCCAGGAGCCTAGGTTTCATCGTAAACCACCGCTGTCGATGGAAAACACGAAAATACGGAAAAATACTGCAAAATACTGTATGGCAAGACGTGCTGCAGAGGCTATCTTATTGGTGATTGGCGTCGATCTTCTGTCAGGTAGTGACGCAATCACTTCTTTGCCAACTTCTCGTACAGTTTTTCAGTGTAGATGTGGTGAACGGTATCGGATGAGTTGTCCAACTTGTATGCGATCTATCTGGTGGTGATTCGGTTGTCTTCTTGAAGGCGATCGGGGACTCGCTAGACTCATGCTAGCGCTGAAGCAAGAAGCGGTCCCTCGCCTTCTGGCTCATCTTCAAGGTCCGGCTTCCTCTATGGGATGAGCTCTTATCACTTCCTGGTCGTCTCGTCAACTGGACGGTGTTGCCCCAAGGCCACCATCAGTTGATAGATTTTTATCGATTTTTTTTCGAGTATAACATGAAACTTGGTGGCTGGAGTCTTAGGTTTCGAGAATTTCTTTTGCGTCTCCTAAGCCTCCACGTCATTTTTTTTTATATTTACCCGAAAAAAAGCACGGGCGCCATACCAAGCATTCGAGTCACGAGACGAAGACGTGAGATTTAGACCTATGAAGTTGGCCTAAAAAGACTCTTCAAAGTTCGAAGCAAGTTTTCTCGGGGAAGAGAACTCCTAGCGAGACGTTGAGAAAATCAGCTCGAGAAGAGGAACGCGAAGTCGTCGGGGTCATTGGGGAAAGCCAATGGAAGGGAACCCACTTTTTGAATGAGCTCGGTTCATTTGCAGTTTAGTTGTAGTTTCGGTTCGGTTTTGTCTTTTCTTCGCCCCACACCATTAGATTTCGTCGCATGGCTCCCGTGAGATAGATATAAAAGAATTTACAGAATTACTTTGGCTTTTGCTGTTGCATTTCAGCCGACGGAAGATTACGGAATAAGCTGCAGTAGCACCGGTCCGGATTTCATCAACGACTGTGATTACCACGGCGCTTTCGAGTCTCTCAACGCTCTATACGGTGGCGGCCTCGTGAAACCTCAAGGCAAGCGTGTCGTCTCCTGCAAAGCGTCGAGAGTCGAGAAACGTTCCGATTTTTCGATGAGGAAATTCGTCCCCAGGGTTGGTGGATCTCCTGGGCGAGTGGACGACGTTCGACCAGGCGGAGTTCTTCGGCGGGGCCCCCGACGACGCCAGCCTCGCGGAGACGGGCTTCATTTACATTCCGTCCGGCTGCCAGGAGGGAGGGAACCTCTGCAAGCTTCACATCCCCCTGCACGGCTGCCTTCAGAACGAGTTCGGTCGCTGTTCCTTCGCCAGTGCGGTTCACACGCGGCTCGAGTCGGATTCCCTCGAGTTCGAAAAAGTCCCTCCACGTTTCGTGCTGAACGAAGCGTGGAGGGACGAGGGTTGATTGGGCTCATTTTTTTTGTGTGCAGAATTTACTCGAATAATGAAATTGATCGGAACCCACATCCCACGACGGAGCGAGACATCTCACTCGTTTACATTTACGATAGCTTTTCTTTCTGACAAATGATCCTTCGAAGTTGTACTTGTCGGGAAGGTCCATATGGCACCTTTTGGTGCATGAAAAAAGGTATGGGTGAATTTTTTAACTGAGTACTATCCGATAATGCAGCTTTATTTACCGGATTTATCATGCATTTTCTCTGATATAAAACTGTATTATCGGATAGTGCTCTGTTCAAAAATCCACTCTTAATCTTTAGAAGGAGTGAACCTCCTCGGCCAAATAAAATTTTATATAGTAAGCATAGCCTATCTGGATAATGATTCACACTATGCAAATTTTATGTTGTTATAATCGAGGTGTGTCGTGTAAACTTTAAAAGATGAAAATTGAAAAATCAAGGCGTGAATGGGTGCAAGGGTGCTTGTCAGTCCGATGCTCTGCGTCTGCTGCTGTCGGCCTGCCTGCCTACCTGTGTCGAAAAGTATTCCATGGATTTCCGTAAAACTTGTTTTTCTGTCTTCATCAGGTAATAATTGCATGACGCCTCCTTTTAACCAAAATTACATAGGCCTAACGCCTGGATGGGAATCATTACCCGTTCCACCGATGGGCCTATCATTCTGGTTAAGGAGTTGCATTCCTTCCAAATGTTTACCTTTTTCGTTTCAGACGTGCAATATTTTCCCCATAGATGCCATCTTGATGTTTTGAGATGGGCACAACTTTTAAGCACCGAAAGAACCACTTGACAGAAAGAAAAGCAACGACGGGCGCCACTATGAATGGGGGATATGCCCATCTATTGTGGGAAAGGGGTTTCCCTGGCTTCCGAGGAATTTCATTTTTCACGAAAATTTCGAAACGTTTCTCTCTTTGCGTACGGAAGTGGGTCGCGGGCGGCATCGAGAGCGAGCGAGAGACACCTACTTTCCGGGGTGATTCTCATTCTCATTCCGACTGAGACTTTTTGTCGTTGCAGAGCTCTGGTCGGAGACGTGTACGCCACGAAGACGGGATACCTCGAAGTCGGAGAACTGAACGACATCGTGATGCTGTTCCCTCAGACCATCTCCAGCCTCTTCTTCCCCACGAATCCCCAGGCCTGCTGGGACTGGTGGAGCTACACGGACAACCGATACGGTACGCGTCTCGCTTCGTCTCTCCGATTCCCTTCTTTGCACTTCTTTGCACTTGGAATTCCAGGTTTTTCCTTTTCCTCTCCAGCCGAGAAGCCGGGGGAGCAGATCGAGGGGATCCGCAAGATGATCGACAGGCTCGTCCACGGTTCCTAATCCCGTACCGCATCCGTCAATAAATCCATCTGACCTTTCGGCGTCGCTGGATTTCTGTCTCCTTCGAAAGAACGATTTCTCGCAGGCCGAAACTGCGACACGCGAAGTCGTGACGCATCAACCAACAGATCTACTCGAACGTATATTCTCACGACGCAATTCCAACACGTTCTTCGATTCAACCAGCCTCTCGCAGTAAGCGTTTACGATATCGAAACGCCTGGTTCCAGTCTTTCAGAACTGGACAGGAATTAGTCTCCCCATGCGCGTAGTGAGGATAGAAAAGTGGGGGGGTCACCTGTCCCCCCACCCCCACCCGACGCTACGTCGCTGAATCTCTCCGACGGAGATTGTCCAGAATTGAAATTTCAGAGCTCGACAGAAAGGTGAGACGTTATGTGAATATTGATTCCGGCAGAGGCCTTTTCTGAGGTTTCGAGGGAACATTTAATCTGCAATTATGACGATTACGGCGAAACGCATAAGCATCGTTGGAAACTCATGTAAGTTCCAGGGGTGAGAAAAGGAGATTTGCAGGGGTGAGAGGAGCTAGTCTCAGAGCGCACCTTTGCTCATTTGCACTGCAGGATTTTCTCCCGTTGCAAAAGGTCAACCGTTTTGTGTGGTAAAAATGCGACTGCGTCAGTGCGACACCAGCAACATTTCCACGTATCCCGCTTGCATTGATCGGCTATATATGAAAACAGAATTACGTACAAACTCCTGAGATCGTTCGTAAAGTGACCCGGAGAATTCGGTAAATGATTAATATGGAGGCAAAAAAAAAGTGGGATCGAAGTCAGCTGGGGATAAACGAGGCCCTGAGAAAGTCTGAAATCGTTGTCCACACGGGCATACAGACGACGGATATTCCAAGTGGCAATCGACGGGAAATAATGGAAAGAAAATCCCTTCCCGCGAGTTTTGTCATGTATTGCGACGCAAATCGACTGCGATTACTTCTCCGGGCTTTTCAAACCGCGACACTTTTACGTCAAAAGCTGGAAATAGAGGATATTCAACACGATTCAGATTTGTTGGAAATCTTCTGAATAGGGCAAGGCACCCATATGATGCCTTGAGTGCTGTGGAGGGCCAGAAAGTCCCCCACTGCAGCAAGAACTCGAAAAGGAATGGCCAATCCAGTGCAAGACAATTTGTGAAACTTTAACTTGGCTGCGCATGCGCACCGCATAGGATTGCTCATCAGCGCCGAGAATCCCAAGTGTCTCTTGACTTCTTAGATCTGTTCGGGCCTGCTTTCTCGGCTGGATCGGACAGTGCGAGTGGAATCATGCGCGAGAAAACCTCTGTTAGGAGGAACCAATTAGGATCTATAACCAAACACGATCTCGATCAAATTGCTAATTAAGATTCTTTCTTTGGGTCTTAAATTTCATTTGAACTTCCATGAAATAACTTACGTAAGTCGAATAAGGTTTCCCGATTAAATTTCATGTCGATACTAGGGATCGACAGGAAATTGAATTCATTTGCAGCCCTATCAAAATGTTCTTGGGGCATCCGGTGTTTTAATCTCAGCACCTGCGATTAAAAAAAAAGACAGGAAACTTTTCCACACTAAATTGAATTTGAGGAAGTTGGATGAGACTCACTTTTCAATCGTGTTGTTCCCCGGGGACGGAGGAACATTCCATTCATACGAGCTTTGCATCAAGACCATCAAGAAAATCTTGAATTTCAATTATCTAATCGAGTCAAAAGAAGATGAAACGGGAGGAATATCGATCAAAAGCGAGGCTCATATCATGTCATAGTCTATGATGTAGGCTTGCCATTGGTAGCCACTTGACGGAGTGAGAAGAGACTGATTTTTTGCAGTTGCTCGATGCATGTCACTTGTCATGATGATGCAAAATTCGGAAGATGTAAGTCTCGTATTCCGAAGATGCGATCGGGTGTGAGTCCTTTTTTTGGCCCGTCGAGTAGAACAGTGGTTCCCAATCTTTTTTTATTTGCGGCACACATAAGGACACTTGAACTTTCCACGGCACACCCAGCTATTTACTCACTTTCAATGGGAAACTTTTGAAAGCTTGCTTCGCTGAACACGGCAGTTTGACACGACACGAGGCGTGATAGTCCAACTCTCAGCTCGTTTTCCACTGAGAGATGGCGTTCCCTCTTGTTTTTAAGTTTTTTAGTTTTAGTTTTTAGTTTTTTTTGTCAACTCTCAAATCTCACGGCACACCTAAGCCTTACTGGCGGCACACCGTTTGGGAAACACTGGAGTAGAATACGAATACGAATACGAACGCAGGGGCGAGCAAAGAGGAACCGCATGCCGTCCGTAAATCTACGCGATGATGACTTCGTGCGATTGCCACCGATGCGAGAAAGAGTGAATTTTGAATTCTCGATCCGAATTGACGATCAGGGTTCAGCGGCGAGCAGGCTCCGAACCCGACGACGGAGTCCAAAGAAGACTGCCTTTATTTGAATGTCTGGATCGGAGAGAACGTGTGGACGAGATCGACGAAGGTGCCCGTTCTCGTCTTCATCCACGGAGGATTCACGAGGGGGAGTTCGACGGTGGGGGAACACGAGGCATCCCGTCTCGCTTCTCTCACTTCAACCGTCGTTTTCTCCATCAATTATCAGTTGGGGGCGTTGGGGTTCCTCTGTTTCGGGACGACGGATGCTCCCCATTCGGCACAACAATGTTGTATCAACATTGAGATTAGGTTGAAACGTTGAGACTTGGTTGAAGTTGAGAATTCGACGAAATATCAACATCAACGAAATGCTAACTATTCATAATTCACTCTTTCTCGCAT